>JAKSZP010006990.1:0-81291 GCA_022478985.1 Massospora cicadina
AGTGCTAGCAGAGGAAGCGTTCAGTTCATCCCAGAATATCTTCATGGCCTCCTCAACATACTTTACAATCCCAGTATCCATAGTAGTAAGTTGATCATGCAGCTGTATGATGAAGTTACGATTAGCTTCCACACCAGATCTAACTGCTCAAAGATGTTTGGAGGTCAGTTAGTACAACTTATCATAAGCTAAATTCAGAGCTGCATGAGTATCTAGGTGTTGATGTAACTCTTCGTAATGTCTGACTAAGAGATGCATCATGTGTACCAAGGCAGGGTGAGCAAACTTGCGCATGTAGTTGGTAAAATTTGTAAGCTGACCATAGGTCTCTGGGAGGACACTTTTCTCATAGAGAAACAAGTGGCGTTACTCAACCAACGATGCTTGCTTGCGGGACACAATGTCACCAGGGTTAAGGATGCCATGAGTAAGGTCTCTCACAGCTTCAGTGGCTGGCCAGGTGATGTGACAAAACTCAGGTATTAATATGCGCTCAAATTGTTCTTTTTAAACATCAAAGCAGTAGGGCTATCTATTTGATTATCATCTTCAGTCCCTTCCCCATTTTGCACCCAATGGGTGACACTCTCCATTTCTTTAATACTTATTGAAGTATTCAGGGTAAAGCCCTTATAGTGAGCACCAGTTTGTGGGATCCACTGACAGATGCCACAAATATTTTATCAAAGTGATAATCTTACTTTTTAATAAAAGTAATAAATAATACTTTGTTAAAGTTTTTATGTTTTTTACTGTTTTTAAATGGGGCAAAACCAAAGAAAGGTCCTTTTCTCAATACTAGTTTTTCCTATTTAAACTAGTTAGATTTTGAGACCATGGGTATTCGAGGCAAAAGTATATAAAGCTGAGTCATCTAAATTAGGAAATATAGGCTTTTGGACTATCAGATCAAAGATAAATATTTTGAGGCAAAACTGACCCATGTGGTATTGATTTGATGAATTGTATCCAATCACCAGCGAGTAAAATCTTCTCACCTTGGCAGTGGTCAGACTCATGTGGTAATAATTGGTTAATTTGCACCCTTTCATTGTTGAGTAAAATCTTCTCACCTCAGCGGTGGTCAGGCTCATGTGGTAATGATTGTTTAATTTGCATCCTATCATCATCAAGTAAAATCTTCTCACCTCAGCAGTGGTCAGACTCATGTGATAATGATTGGTTAAATTGCACCCTATCATTGTCAAGTAATATCTTCTCACCTCAGAGGTGATCAAACCTGTGTGGTGACAAACATCCCAAATTCGGCTGAGAAGTCAGAGTAATCCTATTATTAGTTATTACCTTATTAAGCCAATTTTGGTTATAAACCATATTTTTCCAATAGTTAGGATTCCACCAAGAATCCGCCAAGGTCTTTTCACCATGGGTACTCATATCATTGATAACCACAATATTATTTGAAGATTGGGCAGGTGATGGGCCAATCATGGTAGCAGATTTGGGGGCATGTGTACCTCCAACATTCTTTTTCTTAAGTCAAGAAGGAGATTGTCTGACAATTACTATTATCTAAATTGTTTGTCATATATACACATTTAAACAAGCCTTTTTGAGTTACTTTTGTAGTAAATCATAAATCCAATTTTTATGTGCATAGCAATTTCTATTAATTAATTATCTAAATATATTATATATTAAATTTAATTTTATTATTAAAGAGTTATCATTTTAATGCTTTCTTCTTTTTATACATAAAAGATGCATTAGGTATATTCATCTAGACTAAGGCTCCTTCAGGCAAATCTCTCCATTAATTTGACAAAATTTTTTATATAGTGTTGAATTTATCTTGAAAACTAACATAAGAAACACAGGTTGACATTTTATTATATTATAGTAAGACTTTTTTATTACAAAAGTTAAGCTAAATATCCATAATACATGGGGGGTGGAAGGCGAGTTGGTAAGGGCATATGGCTACCAACCTGAAGGTTGTGGGTTTGATTCCCACCCTTTGCACATTGATTGGGGTGCCAGCCAAAGGAAGCTATTGGCGGTTAGTAGGTCTAATAACACGAAAACCTTACCCATGACGTAACCAGAAAAATTTGAGTCCTGATCCAGAGGTGGAAAAACTTTCTTCAACGGAGTTGACCCTGTTCAGGTTTCATGTCATTTCTTTTGTTTGGTAATGCCTGTCCCCTGGTTGGCTTACCTCAGTTAAATAAAAGAAAAATATCCATAATACATGATGTGTACATAGAAGATATACATCTATTAATTAATTTAATTTCTTATCTAGAAATTAAGATGTAGATAAGCTTTATTAATAAAGAAAATTTCTCACTACATGTAAACTAAAAATCATATAACTCAGGATTTGATTACATAATATATATTGTTGATTTGCCTATCAAATTAAAAATCAAAGCAAACATGGTTTACACCACCTCCTGAAGCAAAAGATCTCATATATCTATACACTAGTAAAAGCTGAGTAATTTACTTTATGTGATAGACTTTAACCTTACATATCCTGAACCTGCTTAGTTTTTATACCTCAAACCAAAGATGCGCAAAAAGTATACATTACAGATATTTTTAAGCTTTAGTTACTTGACACTAAAGCCTTGCTGCATGAAAATTCAAATAAAACACATTAGAACAACTGTTAGGGTTTATCTTCTAAAAATATGAAACTAACATTGGCTTGGATTATTCTTAATATTGAGAGGATAGAGAATCTGGACCAAATATAACCTAGTGACCATTATTAATTAGAACAACGTTGTGTAAATTTAGAAAGTTACGTTAGATAGATACATAACTTTGAACTATCTATTTGAGGTAGGCTGACATGGGGGATTATACCTCACTGAATTATGAGATTAAAAGAAAAAAATATTTGGGTAGGAGGATAAATACTGGTAAAATACTACATGTGTAGATCTGATAGGTCAGGAACTCCATGGACCGCCTTGCTGATTTGCTAACCCAGTTTGGAGCATTATTGCGCAATACTAACATAGTAAAAATTGTTCCCTATCAAATTATCATATATTAGGTTTGAACTTGGGAGGTGTTGAGATCTTTTCCCACATTACTTAGCTTCATTGATTATGTTTATTCTGCTTGCCCAATAGGGGATTCATCCCACTAGTGGATGTGTGAGTTATCAATTATATATGTGATAACTATTGTTTGGAGTATTACCCTGAACAATAAATAACATTTTTCAAGTTTAGATCTGCTGGGTCGTTAATGTTTTATTGAAGGCGATCCCAGACAATAAATAAGTGATTAGGCTGTCAATTTTACTATTGTTAACTTAATAACTTATAGGAGTCAATCAGGATTAGTTTGCCAGTTGGCTAAGGGTTTATGGATTGCTGGGCAATAAATGCTGAATGTGATAAAGAAACTTTCAAGTCAACCTTTTTAGGGATTGCAATCTGCTGTTTATGGGTAGTAAACCATTACCTAAGAAGGTTTTTAGATAATAATGGTGAGATTTATGAGAGTTGAGTGAAGCTGGGACACGTTTTTTCAACCTAGAGAGTTGCATTGAGAGTCAGCGGGAGAATCTGATTTAAACAGATGAGGAAATCATCTATTTGATGTGACTCTGGAGGGTTAATACATTGGTGACAGCTTCCGCTTCAAATGGGTTGCCCACAGAAGAATTGTGCGCATAAATTCTTTATAAAACCCTTGATTTATAAAGCAGATAAGAAAAGCTCAGATATTCTCTATAATTTAGAATTTATAGCTCTTTTGAGTAGAGTTTTTTTGGATAAGAGATCTTTTGTCTATCTTATTGCTATCTCTGTGGGCTTTGTGTGAAGAGAAGGAAAAAGAACCTCTGAACCTAATCCTAGGATAAGGTCCACAGAAGTGACGAGGGGAACCTCTCAACCTGATCCAAGGTTAAGTTCTCAGAAGAGTATAGAAGTCCCTACCAATATTCAGAAAAATTTAATACTAGGATAAGAATAGTTTTTGTGTTGGACCTAAAAAATCTTGTTAAAAAGAAGCTCAACTAGAGTAATTGTCTTCATACTATTACTGCCTAATATAATTTATTATCAACAATATAAACAAAGAACATAAAAAATCCTTTGAGTTAATTAAAAGGGAGCTGAGGCGAGCCACTATCCAAAAAGATTAAAAGGCCTTAGATATCAATATTAGGTGCTCACTACAAGGGGTAGTTGAGTTTAATCCAGATATAAAAAGAAGATTGTATCAACCATGTCTTATAAGAAAAAAACCAAAAAATCTTTGGAAGGAACTGGAAACCGTCAACAAGAATGTTCCCAACTTGATTTCACAGGATGATTTCACAACATTGGAAGAATGGGTGATGAAGGCTAAGGAAGAGGTCAGCAATTTTAAAAAAATCATCAATGACCTCTGCAGAAAGGTCAACTTCTTGAAGCTCAAGGATGGTTAACTAATCAAAGAAGCATTATTTTAGAAGGCCAAGTGAGAAGCAGATCAAGTTGGCGTATGCTGAATTACTGAAGATATTGCACAGTTATTGTAATGCATAAAAGAACTGGTGAATCATCATTGTATTTCCAAGCAAATGGAGGCTGAAAAAGCTGACAACAAAAACGCAAAACTCTAGTCAGGAGGAGTTCACCATCAAGAAATATGCCTGGGTCATTTGGAGCAATTTCTGAAATGACTCCCAAAGTTACTCCTATGGTCAATCAAGTCATCAGGCAAGAATCTCCTGACAGTAGAACCACAGATGATTTCAGAGAACTCAAAAATTACCCAAGTTTCTTAGGATAATGTCCCAAAAATTTTACGATTATATGAGATGACAATGTTTAGATTCAGTGACTAGCAAAAGGCAATGACCATCATGAACTTCACGAACACCAATTGTCAGAATCTGGTGTTACCCCATCTAAATGGGGGACAAATGGTTTTATAATGAGGCCAAGAAAGCCATTATTATAGAATATGGAACCCTTATGCAAACGTTTAATAATAATCAGGAACATGTGCATTTGATTCTGATTAGATGAGACTCTAGCAGCTTTTGTAAACTGATTCTATCAGGAATCACAGATCCTGGCTGGTGTGAAAGTGCTAACATATTTTGACGCCCAAATTGTGATGCATAGCTATGCTTCATCACTATCATGATTTTCACTGAACAATGACTTCAGCGCTAGTTAAACAGATGTTCAAATCTCAGATGGTGGTTCATCTATAAATGTAGGACTGACCTTTGAAATGCCAACCGAGTCTTCAAATTTATCGAAACTTGAGCCATAATACTGTGAAATTTGGTTAGGAAATAAGAAGCACCAGAATTTAGTTGTGACAGAAAACAAGCCTGAAGTACAAAAATGAGCGGAAAAGATGCAAATCGCTGCCTTCAATGTGGGAGACCTGGACATTTAACTGCTCAATGTAGGAGCAAGAAACCCAATGAGCAAGTTGCTCTAGTCCAGGAAAAGGAGAAGGAAATCAGTTAAGGATCAGGAAAAAAGCCTGTGGTCTAGACAAGGACAATCTGGCAACATGGAAAAACCTGTTCCTCCCAATATTGAATATGACATAGATATTTTTGACTTGTTTGTAGATGTTGAAACAACTGACCTGCTCTATCAGGTTGTTAATTTGTACTTTAATGACACAACCTGGACCAAAGTGAAGGGTACTGACCCCAAAATTATGAAAAAAGTGGCTTGACTATATGCTCATCAGCTAGCGGACAAGATTAAATATGCTAGGAATCTGGAGGAGTTACTCAAGACGAGATTAGATGAGGCAAACGTATCTCTTCCACTATTGCGATTAAGGTACCTTTCCCTGATTTATCTGCACAATTAATTCACACGCTCAATTCATTGGATAATGCCACTATCCACTCAGTATATACCTTATTACAATACTCTGAGTGCACATATGTGGATATCATAGTCAACCGAGTGAGAATGAGATATATAATTGACAATAAAGCACCCATCAGCATCATTTTTTGACCAAATTGGTGAAAAAATGAAGATTTCACCAGTTCTTGAAAACCGTAAGGAATATGGAAGAGCCTGACCAGTTATTGAAAATCCTGTGGAGCCTACAGTGCATTGTCACTCTAGTTTTGATTGCCTGTGGTATCATCTCCAGCCATTGTGTTGGCTAATCACATTTATGATATACTTATTGGGATGAGATTCCTGAGGAAGTATGGATTATAATGTGATTTTGAGGAGAATGCCCTAACCTTTTTTGGGAAAAACTGCACTTGGTATATCAGCGGGAAAGAGAAACGCCACTGACAAAGGAGAGCAATTTAGTAAACCTTATTTATAATGATGGCATCATTCACATCCAGTAAAAATTCTTTGGACATAAAATGAAGGGAGATGAAAAAGATTCTAGAAAATCTTGGGTACCCTTAAGAATGAAAATGACAATTATTATAAAAATGGGAACACAAATAAACGTTAACACAGGTTAACGCTTGAAATTACAGAGCAGTTATATAGAGAAGTCATCAGCCCATGGAGGAAATCAAGAATTAAGCCATGGGCAGTGCCAGGAAATATTATGCCAAGAAACAAAAGATTTATGTGCCACTAGCTAATTGAGAAAAAAACTGATGAAGATAGAGAAAGATCAAGTCATCACGTTTTTGCATTTATTCTTAAAGGCATAGATCATTAAATTCCATAATTTTTGAATGTTAACTGAGATGGGATTACCAGAAGAAGCTGCAGAAGGTGATAAATTCTTAGTTGATTGAGAGTAGCTGGCTGATTTATTAGCAACAAGAAGCTGTGCTCCATTGTTTGAGAGGTATTAGGAGGTATTTACCTAAGATGACCACGACCTGGGATGTGCAAAAAAAGTGATCCAAAATGTTGACACTAGGGAATACCCGCCAATAAGAATGAGACCAGTCCGTTGGTCTAGAGCTGCTAAATCTGTGGTCAGCGAAGAATTTAGCAAGCTAGTTGATCATGGTCTCATCTCTCCATTGTCAAGTCCATGGGTAAGTCTAATACTAATGGCAAAAAAAGAAGGATGGATAATATTGAGTAGTAATCAATTATCAATAATTGACTAAAATAACTAAAAAGGATTCTTAAACACTGCTAAGTAATTATGAGCACTTAATCACCTAGAAAATGCCAAATACTTTTTGGAGATAGACTTGATTTTGGGATATTGGCAAATCAATTTTCCAAAGGAGACTCAAAAAATATGTGACAATTATCGCAAAGGGACTGTACCAGCTGACTCAAATGCCCAAGGGATTGTGTTACATGCCAGCAAAATTCCAGAGAGTGATGAACTCAATCTATAGTGATTTGAACCTATCCTGCATTTTAGTATATCTGGATAATATCAATTTTCGTGGTAGGATTTTTATGGACCATTTTAAGCAATTTATAGAAGTGTTCAAGCGCCTGGCAATGGGTAGACACGAAGATCAAGCTGAGGAAATGTTACTTCTTTGAGAAAGAGATTGAAATTATGGTTTGTGATAAACTCAAGCGGGCTGCAACCCGAGTTGCAGAAGATTTTGGCTAACAAACATATGTTGATCCCAGAAAGTAGTTGGGATATCCATGTATTTCTTGGAATGGTCAGATACTATTACAAATTCATATAGGATTTCACTAGAATTGTAAATCTATTTATTCCACTAATTTGAAGGATTAAAAGGAAGGATTCATGTGGAATGATGAGGCACATGAGTCATTCTATGAGTTACGCCAATATTTGATGACCAGTCCCATCTTAAAATACACAAATCTTGAGTGGGAATTAATCATCTAAACTGATGCTTCATTGACAGCAATTAATGCCATTTTGAGCCAATTGGATGATAATATGGAATAACTTTCAGTGGCCTATGTTAGCAGAACACTAACTCCAGCAGAGGAAAATATACAATGGTGGTTCATAAGCCTCGCAGTGATCTATAAAAGCAAGAAATTCAATTGTATATCATGTAACAGATTTTAAAGTGGTGACAGACCATTCTTCTTTCAGGACGGCCCCATAACATCAAGGAATTAGAAAAGCAATTGGGTCAATGGCTTTTCAAAAACAAGCCTACATTTTTGAGATATTACATCAGGCTAGAGATGTACATCAAAATGATGACTGATTATCAAGATTTCCTGCTGTACAATTTGTCTATCATCAAGTGGATGATACATTTCAAAGGATGATCAAAGGCAATACTGGAAACGAGCCCTGAGAAATCAAAGATGCGCTAAAGAAAGTGATGGAAAAATCTAGAATAAAAAAATGGACAAGTATATAAAATGATTGATAGAAAACAGTTTTTATTCCCAAAGCTGTCAGAACTAGTGGGTTTATCTTTGCCATGCATAAGTCTTTGGCCACGGTGGCCTAAGAAGAACTATGGACCATATTCACCAGTACTATCATTGAGAATTGATCAACTATGATGTCACCAACTACCTGGCGAGTTGCATGGAATGCCAGCTCCACAAGCCTCATAAGAATAAAAATAGTATATAGACTAGTAAGCCCTGGGTTTAAGTGGCACATAGTATCAATAGACATGATGGGACCCCTGAGACATACAGGAGGAAAGAAACACATCATGATGACAATAGACCATCTGACTAGATGGGTAGAAACCAAAGCCTTGAGCAAAGTGGATGCTACAAACATGGCGTGATTTATTCTGGACTAAGTGGTGTACTGGCATGAATGTCTGCAAGGCTTATTGAGTGACAATGAACCAAATTACCTCCTATGTGATCCTGAGGCTTAACAAACAAATAAGAATCTGAGGAGTGGTATCTGTTCCATATCATCCAGAAACAAATGGAATGGTGGAACAAGTCAATGGAAATCTAGCTATGACGCTATATAAATTTAGTATCACTGAAACTTCCGCCTGAGTAACTCACCTAAGCTCAGTTACTTTGCCTACATTATCAGTCATAATAAGGCAACAGGAAAAATGCCATTCAGATTACTATACAATTGAAAGGCAGCAATACCACCGATTTTGTACTCTGAACTAAAGCCAGTATTGGGGATGAGTACCAAGCAAAACCTGAACTCACTGGCAAGTATTATGATCAAACTGCAATTGCAGGAGTTCAATACCACCTTGAAGAAAAGGATTAAAGTGAAGACAATGGATGACAAGAATTAATCAGAGAGTTATTAGGAGTACCATATGGGGATAGGGTAGCTTATTGTGACATCCAAGGTTTTAGAAGATAAAATAAGCTGGATACCTTGTGGTTAGGTCCATCAAGGTGATTGCCAAGTCATCAACTGATGACTATAAATTAAAAACCTCACAGATGGTCGTGTAGTGAACTGGATTGATACAATATATATCTCTAGTATTAGATCTAGGGGGAGTAATATGTTGCAATGTCCTGAAGAAAATTTGAATCTACAATAAAAATATTAAGTCCTGGTGTTTAATAAAGTTCTAAGAGGAGACTGCTAAACCATGAGAGGTGGTTAAGTCTTAAAAAAGACCTCTGTATCAGGATAGCTGGTTTTCAAAAAAATAGCCTCTGAACAGAGTAGGGGAAACAAAAAGATGGACCTCTGAACCTACTATATTATAAGTCCCATTGCAAAGAAAAGAAAAGACAACAAAAGAAAAAAATACAAAAATAATATAAGATAAAAAATCATGAAGAAACATTTATCTAAAATTATAAAAATGCAAAAATAATAATATCAATTATTCTTTCCACCATCAAAATAGTCATTTGGTGATGTTATGTTATTAGTGGACTAAAGTAAGTTAAAATTGTGTCCACCATGAGTAGTCCTGAGACGCTGGAAGAAATAAGCATATTTTTAGAATCAAAACAGGTTGAAACTGGAGTCACTGGGGTTAGTCCATAAGAAAAGAGATCCGCTCTGATAAAAATGGAGAGCTCAGGCTGAGGAATAAAAGAAACAAGGAATGAGAAGCCACCTGAGAAGTTCCTTTAATGACAAAGTGTCATTTAACCCCTTACCTGAGGGAAAACAGGCTTTATAGACTTTTTATTAGCAAGAACACCCAAAGTAGACTGGCACAGCATGGGGACATGGGTACCGCACTCTGTGGAGGTGGCAGCAAGGAGGACACATAATGGGAATTACTAAGAAGAAGGATTACCCAGAGATGCATCAAGCGAGGAAAGAAGATGAACCAAGAGAACTCCAATATAAAACATGCTGTCAGACTCAGTCAGAATTGAAGCGGTGTATGCCTATAGAAAACCTTTATTGCTGGATAATCTGGCTAAGCAGGGGGACGTGTTAGAATTTTGATATGCCCACATTACCCAGATTAATCGATTATAGTACATCTTCTTGTCCACTAGGAGATTCATCCTGCTAATAGATGTGGGAGTTAAAAATTATATAAACAATGACTATTTTTTTGAGTATTATCTTAAAATTGCTAGCAATTCACTGGGTATGATCCTCCAGATTGTTAATGTTTTGTCAGGGGTGATCCCTGACAACAAACTAGTGGTTAGGTTTTCAATTTTAATATTTATGACTTAATTAACTTGTAGAGTTCAATCATGTTTAGTTATTGATTAACTAAGGAGTTTAGAATTTGTTGGGCAAATAATGCCCACTTCAATAAAGCAACTTTTAAGTTAACCTTTTAGGGTTCACAACCTACTGTTTATGGGTAGGAGACTCATTACCTAAGCAGGTTGTTACCTAATAAGAGTAATTCAATGATAGTTGAGCGAAGGCGCTAGAAACATTCTTCATTTAAACCCAGAAGAGTTACATTGAGAGCTGAAGGAACCACTTGAAACTGATGAAGAAGAATATCGTTATGTGTGGCCCTAGAGGGTTTACTCATTGGCGATGGCTGCCACTTCCAAATGGGGCGCCAACAGAAGAGTAGGGCGCTGATACCCTTATATTTTCTTTTGGTTTTTTAATAAAGCAGATACAAAAAGCTCAAATACTTTTTTATAATTTAGACTGTTTTTCTCTTGTAAGTAGAGTTTTGGAAGAATAAGAGATCCTTTGTCTATCTTATTGTTAACTTTTTGGGCTCTGCATAACGAGAAAGAAGAAGAACCTCTGAAGCTAATCCTAGGTCAAGTTCTACAGAAGTTGAAGAAGAACCTCTGACCTGATCTGAGGTTAAGTTCTCAGAAGAGTGAAGAAGTCCCTACCAATATTCAGAAAAATTTAATAATAGGACAAGAACCAGTTTTGAATTAGACCTAATACCCAGCTTGGCTAAAAGAAGTTCAACTATAGTGATAGTCTACATATAATTACTGCCCAATATAATTAATTATCATCATTTCATACAACGCACATACAAAAGATTCTTTGCGGTTAAACAAAGGAAGCTGAAGTGAGCTACTATCCAAAAAGGTTAAATGGCTCAAAAAAATATTTCTCACAAAGTATTAGTTATCCTACCAACATTAGTGTCATTGAACTGAGTTTAGCCTTTATTGGCAGCTATAAGGTATATTTTTCATGATTAGGTATAAAAAAGGGCTTGATAGTTGTCATTATTGACTATTTAGGTATTACAGTTAATTTTATATAAGGATAGTGATTAAGTTGAATGTCAACTTGGTTTCAGCAAAAATAAAAGGGTACTAATTAAGTTCTTATAATCTGTTACTCTTTATTAATTTGATTTTATATTATTACTAAATATCAGAAAGGTTCCATCCTTATGTCAATTTTTTACATCTAACTACTTGTGGCTTCATCCAAATTGTTGAGGTTTCAGTTTATGTTGCTGAAATGAACACCTTCACAGCGAAGTTTAATAATAAAACTGATTAAATAAGATAACCTTGCTTTCAAAGTAGGGAAGATAACTATACAAATATATCTCTGGTATATCCAAGTGTATTAAAATACTCTCACCCTTCTTAAGCTCACAGGGAAAAACACAATCTTAAGGACTGTAAGCCTTTTATAAAGATCTCTTTTATATTACTGAGAATTATTCCATATTCATACAATAACAAGATCCTGGTACTTCTTTTTGAGTTACTATTAAAACACTCCTAATGATAATGATATTATGACAATGTATGAAAAAGACAGTAGAATATAATACAAAAATAAGAAAATATAAGTTTATATGAATTTTAAGATATTAGATGACATGAGATAATATCAGATGATGTTAGAAGTTTTTTATATAAAAGGAAAAAAACTAGTATTTATATACTTCAGGGCATCCCTGTCATACTTGACATTAGATGAGATCATTCATACCACAACAATACTTTGATGATCATGGAAGAGACTATATATATTTCCTAAGCCAAATCAGCTTAAAAATTGGCTTAATAACAATCTCATCCTAAAAGGCAAAATATGCTCTTATATCTGAGAGATTTTGGGTGCAATATCAACACCAAAGAAATGAGTAGTATCCATTACAAGGCCAATTAGAGCTACGCCATACTTGTTATAAAAGAAAAAAACTTGGGATAAGGTCAATAAGAAATTTGATAATTAATGTAACCAAATTGAAAGTCTTCATGCCTTTCAATAGCATTAAATACCCTCTTTGTGCTATAAATAGTCAGTTCTAAAGCCTTTACTCGCTTAAATGGGGTGTCCAATTCAAGCTTTGTGGTCGCAGAGTGCACAAATTAGACACCAGAAGCTGCTTTGAAGCCAAAGAAGGTGTAATATAATCCTTGGTGAGCGACTCTTCCCTTGATACACAATGTAGCATGTGTTACTGGATAAGGTGTTATCTGACCTTTGAGATCTTCTTAGACAGTCTTTTGCCTTCTTGACATAGACTATATATGCAGGCTCCTTAACACAAATACAACAAAATACTTAACTGACCTCTATCTAGCGTATTAGAAACCATGGTGTTCTCTACAATTTTCATATTTGAGCAGATACCATACTGGCCACTGTATTTGCCTCTCTAGTATGATCACAGACTGATTACTAGAGATATAAATAACTAAACCAAAAATAAGTAAAAGAAAAGTTCATTTGATAATATGTGGTAAAGTTTCTTTAAAAGATTGGAAGTATCATATAATTATTATAAAACAAGATATTTGATCTAAATTAAAGGGAAATGATGTATTAGTGATATTATAAGATCATCAGAAACTTCTATTAAAGGCGCTTCTTAAACTCCGCAATGATTTAAGAATCCATTAAGGTTAGCTCCTGTATAAGTGAGCTCCATCTCAAGGTGGAAACACTTGAACCATTGCGTTAGTATCTCTTTGTGTAATTCTCACTTATGGGTCAGATGTGGCATTTTCACTTCAAGTTATTGACTTGTTGCCCATTTAAAACTTGTGGTTAAGGTATCACGTGGCGGTGCCATTATAAGGCGTTTAGATCCAAGGACTTAAATTTTACTGGAAATAAGTTGTTTTCCTGATTTGGGAGTACTCACTGTGAAGTTCCGAGGATTGCTCACTTGATAATTGAAATCCTTCACGCTTAATTGGGCTGAAGTTTGGCTAAACAATCCTCATTTTTGCCAGTGGCTTACAGTATTCTCACCCTTTGGAAACTCACTAGGCATATTTGAATAGCCCGCTTTTTTGGTCAAATTTAGGCTTAATTTTCCTAATGTAATTGGGATTTTCTTCTGAGGCAGGTTTTGATACAAGCTGTGGATTTGGCATTTCCAGCTTGTCAATACTTCTAAAGCTAGGATTCAGATAAAGACCAGAAAAGAGATAAAATTAAGTTCATTTTCTTATTAAATAGTGTTTATTTATAGTCAGTCATTAGACCAGGTGCCAGTATTTATATCTCTAGGGCATCCCCTACTCACATTTGAGCACAAAATTTCAACAGATATTTTACCACCTCAATTTGGACCTTAAACTGATATGACTGAGACCTATTGCTAGGTTTACTGGTGGCAAAATACTCTCAAAATTGGGAGTATTTCAAGACAATAATTGCAATAAAAACATGCAAACCTATCCTAGGATCTTCTTGATTTGAGTTTCATCATACTGCTGACAAAATATATATTCTGTGAAATTTCTGCATCAATTGAAGTAGATGATTACCCCTAATCAGGACGTTAGCAGGCCTCTCTCTCATTAGCACTAGGTACTCCCTTTTGGGTGGTCCATGTGCAAGTGCTATCATGCCAAATATGGGGATCAACATATGATTTTCGCCCTAGGGCGGGAAATTGATTACATTATCATTCGTCTGATTGTCCTTTGGACTTTTGAACGTTAAATTTGGGTCAGTCCTGAACAATTTTGTATACTGAATGTTTGATATTGTTCCCAATAATTGGGACCAATTGCAAGATTTGGTGCAGTGATAATCAGCCATAATGTGCGAGCATATTTGGCTTAAGCTTTTTGATAAAGTACTTGATCAAATTGATGTTGAGATATTTAGCTAAGCCGTGTAGTTGCAATAGGCTTTGAGGTGAGAATTAAGGTATTAGCTCGAGAATTGGGTGGATAATCAGCCTGATCTGATGGTTGTCAAAGGGTTTAATTTTTTGTCAACCACCAGTATCTGACATTTCCCCCCACTTGACTCAAACATAAGCCCTTAGATTCCCAATTAGCCTTCATTGATCTTCATCATCTGTTCTCTTCAGCCCAAACGCCCAATGAGTCTATAGTTAAATATTCTATATGGTAAATTCAGCCTGAATGCCCACCAAGTCTGGAGTTGGATCCTTTCTCCATCCTCAAGTGCTAACTAAAGTATAAATAAAAATAAAACTATTATTATATATATATATGTTCTTTTTCTTTTTCTTCGTTTTTCCCCCTTTTTTCTTTCTTAATTGCCCACTTATTGAACCTTCTTAGGATTTTTGCATAGACTCGGTTATATATATGGCTTGTCCTAATACCCTTAATTGTGTATATAAACTTAGATGTCTTCTCAATCACTTCGAATGGCCCTACCCAGATACTATCTAACTTTTGCAATCGGCCCAATCCATGGGTGTTTCAACATAAAACTTTATTGTTAACTTCAAATTTGGCCAATTTGTAGCGATTTTTAAAGTCCTTCTAATGTCAGGCCTTTTTTACTGTAAAACTGTTGTCAAAGGCCTGAGCTTGTAGTTTGATTAAAGCATCTACAAGCTTCTCAATGTATTAAGTATTAGTGTTTTTGCCAGATTCCTTTAGGGCCAAATATAGCAGCGTTGGTAGGCCTGGATGTCATTCATATAGTACTTGAAATGGGGACATCCTGGTTGACGAATAGAAAAAATATTGTTGGCAAATACTGCCAAACTTATATAAGTACTCCATTCAGATGGTTTGGCCAATGTCAATTTCCTGATAATGTTCACCAATGTCCCGTTTGCATGCTCAACGGTACCATTAGTTTCAGGATTATAGGGAGCAGAAAGCACACCTCATACTCCCATTAATTGGTTGATCTTGGCAAGGACATTGGCAGTAAAATTGGTTCCATTATTGGTCAGAAAAACCTAAAGACATCCATGCTTGTGGAGGATGTTTTCAAGGACTAACTTGGCTGTAGTTGCTGCTCCAGATTCCTAAATAGCCTTGGCCTCGACCCATTTGGTCAAGTGGTCAATGGCATGATGATGTACTTGGCCTTCATATTGCTTGTTAGAAGTGGGATGACAACGTTGATAGGTACAGTGTGCCAGGCAAACTTGGGCGAAACAATCTGGAAAAATGTGCTTTTTTGGAACTGTTTTTCGCCTTGGCACTCTGCACAGCATTCTAGCGTTTCTTGGATGTTAAAATGCATTGACTCCCAATAAATGAATTGTTTCAGATGCTCTTTCGTTTTCTTGAATTCACCATGCTCTATGGCCTTATGCGCCGCCATTAGTAGGTCTGTTTAGGACAAGGATAATAGAAAATATACCACTTGCCCTCAATGATCATGTAAAGCATCCCATTTTGAATGGTTGTTTTTTCATAAATCTGATAATATTCTTTTGGATGGATTCAGGCTCACCTTGGTACTCTCCTTTGACCATTAAAAACCAATTCATCTGCAGCCTGACTAAGTGTTGTAATGGTGAGTAGTCAGGATAGGCACTCAGCGTTTTTGTTATTTTGCCTAGATCAATTCTCAATGGTGTAGTTATAATCTTGAAGCTTTAAAGCCCAGCGTGCTAGTTGGCCCTCAGGTTCTCTTAAGCTGTTCAACCATCTTAGGGAAGCATGATTGGTAACAACTTTGAAATGAGTGTTATGAAGGTAGACCCAAAATTGCTTACAAGCATATATGACAGTTAAGCATTCTCAATCCGTCACCATGTAGTTCCTTTCATAAGCATTTAACGTCCAACTAGCAAACGCAACTGGATGTTCTTCACCGTCTTCTCCAACTTGGGATAACATGGCCCCCACTGCTGTTAGGGATGCGTCAGTTTGGATGATAAATTCATGATCAAAGTCTGGGTATCAAAGAACAGTGCACCCAATAGGGCCAATTGGAGTTGGTCAAATGCATACTAGCAATCTTAAGCCCAGTTGAATGGGACCTTATATGTAAGTAGATAGAAAAGCGGCTCCCTTAAGTTGTGAGAAAATGGAAAAAATTGGCAATAGTACCTGATCATGCCTAGGAATACTTGGATATCACGCTTGGATTTAGCTGTTTAATTTTGGAGATAGCATCCAGCTTAAAGGGCTGGGGCCAAAGACCCAATTTATCAAATACAAATCCAAGGTATTAAAGTTGGTCTTTAAAGAACTGCAGTTTCTGGGTTTGATTTTAAGTTTGCAGTTGCAAGCCTTCTGAAAACCTCCTTCAAGTGTTCCAGGTGGTCGCCAAAAGTGCAACTGAAAACGTTGATATCATCAAGGTACACTAGTACACATTACAACTTCAAATCTCCCAGAATTGTGTCCATAGCCTTTTGGAAAGTAGCCAGGGCATTGCAGAGCCCTTGAGGCATTCTCGTCAGTTGAGATAGGCCCACTTGTGTTATAATTGCACATTTTTCACGCTCCTCTTCAGGAAGATTATTTGCCAATATCTTCTGATAAGGTCCGGTGCTGAAAAGAACTTTGCACCCCCTAGCCTATTCAAGGCATCATCTATTCATGGCAGAGGGTATGTGTCCTTCTTTGTGATGTTGTTTTTCTTCTGATAATCAATAACTACTTAGTTGCTTCCATCCTTTTTCTTCACTATTAAAATTGGTGCCGCCCATGGATTTTTTCAAGGCACTAACATGCCACTATTAAGAGTTCCTTAATCTCCTTGCATAAAGATTTATAGGTTTGATTATTATTGGCCGATAACCCCTATAAACTTAATACTTGTAAAGGTTCAGTTTTTGTGAAATTCATATGTGGTGTATAGTTGTTGATATAATTGGTTGATAATAGTATGACAACTATTATCCATAGTTGAATGAAAGTTCTAGATCTCAACCCAACACTCAACCAGTATTTCCACTCAAAATACTTGTGATGTCTTGTAATAGGGATTTGTTCCCTTGTACCGTCTAACCCAATTTTCTATTAGATTTCCATTGATGGTTTCTCCAGTTCAACACACAGTCAGCAGAGGTACCTGATTTGTTTCCACTTCTTCTCTGGATTTCCGCTCAAATCCTTACTCTTTTCCTTAAAGAGTCTCCCAATTATCAAACACAGAAATAATATCCCTGAGAAAGAATAGAACAATTGGATGCTGATAAAGTTACTAAGCTGGTATATCTACTGTATACTATGTACTACTTAAAACTATATTCTGGAAAAAAACTATATATATTGGTGAATTCTAGGGAATTTATAGTGGGGGTTCGGCGCCCAGCCCTTGGTTGACACCTCTTTAATGAAATGGCTGCCGTTACCATTGAACAACAAATCCTCATCTCAACAGCGATGGTTTTCCCAATCCTGGCTAGGATTCTGTTGTTGGACATCCTCAAAACCTAAACCAGAAAGAGTCAGATAACGTGTTCCTAACGTTTTCCTCTCAATCCAAGTGAACCAAACATATTTGGCAAGCGACCAGCTTAGGTAATGAGACTTGTTACCCATTAAGGAAGGTCACAAATCAACTGATTGATTCGCTAGTTGCAGGAGGCATCAATTGCCTCCAACTTACTCCTTACATTCCCAATCATTCAATGATGAAACCTGACTGATACCAATCAGTACACCTGATAGTTAATCAATATCAAATGCTCCTATTTCGTCAGCAACTCTGCCAGATGAGATCTTAAGCATTCATCCAGATCAATACCCAATGGATCTGACCAGACGAATATCATAAAATCCCCCAAACATAGTTACCCCAAAATTAGTGTCAACCAATTTAAAATTCACCTCGCATTAGGAATTATCCCCTAGCAATTCCTTTGTAATCTAGCCAGCTGGGAATATGGGCAAAAATCCCAAGACCTTGCATACAACTTCTTCTAATAATTATGAACATCTAATCTGGTGTAATCAAATTGGTTCATGATCTCTGGTATTTATTTTTTGTGGGTGACACCCTTAGAACATCTCAAGTCAAAATCCTCTTGTGCAAATATTTCTCAATTTCTCAGAGAATAACTTCTGAGCTTGAACCTTCTCAGAGTTTGTCAGGTTGCTTAAATCAGACATAGCGACATTATTTATGCTGATTAGGTCCTTATAAGGGAGCTTTAATTCAACAAAAGTTCAGAACTCATGGAATGAGTGTATTTCTGAGGTAGGGAACAGATGCAAAAATACAATTGATTGATGTCACAGATGGAGATGGGCTGATTTCTAAGGTTTGCATATAAGATGTGTAATTTCCCATGGCAGGAATGATAATACCAGGGGCAATGTTTGGTTTGAATTGAGCTTTAGACCATAGTTAATATAATTCATCATAAAGTCCTTCTGAGATATTAGTGTGTTAGTCCCTTCAGGATGATAAACTGATCTCTAGATGGTCTAGTGATGCTCTGATTTGTTTAAAGTGGAATGCCCTTTGACTCATTGCTCTGAGTGGGTAGTGTTTTTTTCTTTGACCGAGCTTTGACATACTCAATTGGGACTACTTCATCTTTGTAGTCCAGATTTATAAATAGCTGGGTTTATTTTTCTCAATTGCCCTAACCCAGTTATAGTAAAGTGGAATAGCTGGTGCAAGAATGATAAGAGTATTATCCTTATGAATGAAAACAACTCCATATAGCCTTAGGAAATCAGTCACGATTAGGATATCATACTTTGTATTTGGCAACACTATAGCAGGTGCTGTTACTGCAATGGATCCAAATATGAGAGGTAGGGTACAGTATGCACCCTGCAATTTAGTTGTATGCTCTCCAGCCTTTCCATATTCCTGACAGTGGGCAACATTGGGTGCAATTATCAATTTTTTAACCAACTTTGTGCAGACTATATTGATAGGAGCACCACTATCAATGATGGCCCGAACTCACACCTTGTTTACAGATATGTCCACATAAGTACATTTAGAGTAGTTTTCAGAGGTATTTGTTGTATGAAAGCTGTAATTTCTCTTAATCCCAGGTGTGATTTTCAGGCTTGAGCAGATATCTGGGAAGTTATCTGCTAAGGTTTTCATGGGAATAGCTACCTGAACGTTTTTAAGCTTAGGTAGGTCAGTTGAACATCTGGGTTGGAGGTCTAAAACTGATCAATAATATGTTTTGCATAAGGTTTTGATAACTTTTCTCAGGCTTCTTTAGTAATTTTCAAGGGGTTAGCTGCTTTTGCTGTGGCCCAAGTAATGACCACATGAAATCATTAGCCACAATATGGTGGAGTATCTTAAGCAACATCTTCAGCCCTAAAGAGATCGCCAGGGTCAGGTGAAATGGTCTGAACATTGGTGGAGTTAGAGCATTCTGCCTCTACTCCACCTGCTCTTTTCCCTCCTCACATGGTGTTGATTTCATGAGCAACGTTGACCCCAGGCTTTTTGTTGGACTGTCTGTAGCATTAGTTAGCAAAATACCCCATTTAACCACAGTTGTGGCATGTAGTCAGCCCTTTTTTGCTGCTTTTGCTCTAATTTTTGGTTTGCAGTTCAGAATTTTTCCCCTAGTCAGACATAGTGTTGCTTTTTGGGCCCAAAAATCGGGATTTTTTCTTCTCCTTGGGCCAATATTGAGTACTGAAATTACGGGAACAGCTTCTAAAGTAATTAGTAAGCTTTTGGAATCCCAAGCTTCCATCAAATGCAGGTATAATAAGTTTTGAAGTTCACAGAAGGGCATAACTGTGTGCTCTATAGCAATCTTAGTATCAAACTTATCTATTGCATTGCACCCACGCAGAACACGTGCCTCATGGAAAAGTCTGTCCGCAAAGTCCTTAATAGTCTCATTCTGCTTGAATTCAATATTAGTTAGCTCTCTTTTTCAGGTTTTTGATTTCGCAGGCCCTCCAAACTGTATTGTCACTGCAATTTTGGCATCCATATAGGACCAATCATCGCCCTAATAAATTATAACGAGGTAACAGCTATGGGCACCAAGTGAGTTAATCAGTGCTGATCCTTTTGCATAATCTGATGCTCCCCTCATTAATTTTCCAAATAGCTTGAGGAAAGAATGAACCTTCCCATTTTATTGAACTTTGGTAAATTCAATGGTTTAAAGTCATTTCGCCCTGTTTCAGGCATAGGAGTGGTACTTCTTCTTGAACGTCTTGGTGTATCATCGCTCATAATAGGCCCTCTTCCTCGTTGGGGAGTATCTGGAGTCAGGATTGATGACAGAACTCTAGGCATTGAACGGATGTTCAAATTATTAGTTTCTGCTTTAGTATCAATTTCTGATGATTCAATTTAATAATATTGCTCTGAGCTACTGGATTCCAACGCTTGAATTTTGCCCTTAGTTGGTTTTCCAGGATGTTTTTGGCTGAAGAAGCAGACCTTTTTGCTCTTTCTTTTTTTCTAAGCTGGGTGAGCACTGGCAGCTATGCTTCTAGAGGGATTAGAGTTCTTTTTTAAGGTTGTCATACTCCTCTTTGAATAAAGCTTGACTGGTTGTTATGCTTTTAATATCCTTTGCCATACATCTGCTTGGGAATTTGCAGTTGATAGTTGCATTCTAAGTTCCCAATTCTCCTGAGTAAATTCAGTATTTCTGGCCTGCAATCTTGACACCACAGTCTAAATTTTTAAAATTTCCTCTTTGATCTGAGCTTCCTCTTCATCCCTATTTGAGACGGCTGGTTTTGCTGCTAGGTCTTTGATGTTTTTGTTTACAGTATCCAGGTCGGCATGAACATAATTTTTGAAGTCATCAACCTTTGCATTTAACTCCAGGTCATTTTTTTGGCCTGAAGTGGCATGTATAATGAGTCGTTCTGACTGAGATAATAGGAAATCAAAATGAGTTTATAGTTTTTGACAGCAGTTATTTGTGTTTTGTACCCATTTGTGTGATAGCCTATGGTGAGCAAGTACTTCTGCAGCTATCTTAAGACTCCTTTGTTTAGAAGCTTCTCAAGGGCGTTAATCTCCCATGAGCTTCATTGGTAAGTCCCATATTATCCACAATTGCTTTTCAGACTCTAGCAAATCTGGAATTTAGTTTTTCCAGTAGAGCATTTTTAGGAAGATTGTTTCTCCCTTTGCACACAGTAGATTTCAGTTATTTCCAGATTTTTTTAGCAATGATTCGCTGGGTATGCTTAATTTAGGGTTGAACAAAGTTAACCAGTTATTCGTTAGTTGCTTAACTGTCTGTGAGACGTTTGTCAAGGTGCCATGGTTGTGATGCAAAAGTTCATGTATATCTCCATCTTGAGTGCCTGATCCTTAAGGTAGTAGAACAGGATGAAGGAGGGATTGGTTTGTGAAGTACCAATCTTAAAACCCTGATATATGGTTTCCAGCATAGCTTTTATGCTTGAAGATGTAATATCAATCGGGTTGTTATATCTGCATGAGCACCCCCACTGTGATATAATCCAGGGAGTAGGAGGTACCCACTTCTAAGCCTTGGCAGCTGGTATTAAAATAATGTGAGATTTCCTTGGTGCTAGTTTCTATCTCATTGTCACTTTCTCATCTTGCCAAATCTGCCAGGAATTGGTTATGGGAATCCATTTCAGAGAGTGACACCAGTTTTGAGTAAGCACCTGTTGTGAGGTGCTGGGTTAAAACACCTGGAGTGGTCAATGCATCCACTTCCCAACCTTGAACTAGATGGAAACCCCATGGGAACATGGGAAACTAGCAGCAACAATGAAGGACTGGAAGGATTGAAGGGGAGTAAACCTGAGGGAATCAAAAGAGGCCGTTGAACCACAATCGTTGGACATGTCCCAGGAGAGGACCTCTGAGCTATAACGAGTGGTCATGGCTCAGAAGGAGAAGTTTTTGGTCTGCTGGGTTGGTGGGTTGGTGGGTTGCCCTGCTAGTTTGTAGGGAAAGGTCGCCAATGATTGTGAAAAAGCAATAGCAAGCATTCTTCATACTTTTTGGTCTGGAACACTAATGGAATCACCTAGTATTGAGAATGAAAAATTCTCAACGCTCACATCAATAGTTTGAACAAGAAGTATATCAGATGAGGTATCAATATTATTTCTTCATCATTGTCATAGACTAGAATTCCTCTTTTTGGAAGCTTAAAATTAATTTTTACAAAATTTATAAGAAAGAGACTTAAAATTTATAGTCATCATCATCATATATATATTCTACTTTCGATTTTCTAGTTGAAGTCATCTTAACCACCTTAGTAATTATCTAGTTAACCCCAGTCTAATAAAAGGTAGTTCTATACTCTTTTACCGACTTGATACTGTATATTAAAAATTTAGGATTTTTTAAGTTGAAATGTTTCCTTTATGATGGAGAGGAATTAATTTTCTGTATATATGGTCTCATCCATGACATCATAATTTAGTGCATATTTTGCTATATTCTCTAAATGGCACCAAAATATCTCTTTATTGCATAATAGATAATACAGTGTTTTAAAGTAAGGTGAATTCTTATTAATAAAGGTAGACCCAATGTTTGAAATAAGTGTGAGAATGTTCAGAAATCAAGCATTATGACATAATGCCTAATTTAATTTATAATTTAATCAGGAAGTAAGTAAACTCAATATGCACATATTGTGGTTTTGAGTTGAACTGGTATCAATTTATGTCAATAAATTGGTAAAAATCAAGGCTTTTAACAGTTTAAGTAATCTATTAGAATTAATGGTTCTCTTGAAGGTCTTACTATTTACATCAATAACCAAATTCTAACACTTACTATGTTTTGATAAATTTATACGCCCTGTGATGCAAATTTTGACTAAAAATGTCTATTAATAGCTCAGCCTTGGTATAAGACCATATTATAGACTCTTAGTATTAGAGGTCAGCTTCAACTCTTGCATCTGCCTTGCACAATGAGACTCTAGCTGGCCCTAGGCACTATGAGAAATCTGGAGATAAGTTAGTTAAGCTATCCATCAACTGTAGTCTAATATAGATAGACAAATTATATTGTGTAAGAAGGGAAGCTCTAGAACAAAATTCAGTTGACCATTTGACCAGTTACACCAAATATGAACTACATTGTTGGGTTTCTTTAGTATCTGGAGTAAAGCCATTATCCTCATTATCAACCCAAAAATTTGAACTTCTCATTGGCGGTCCTGTTCCTAGACAGGGACCTCTTAGTCAAGTACTTCTTTTTACTTAGTTTTACTTTGGTTCCTCAAACATAGTGGCAATTTTAGGGTTGGAAATAATACTTGTTGTGGACAGCCTATAGAGGAAGTTAGTGCCAAGTTTGTATGTATTTTTGAATTAAATTAGAAAGCTTTAGAGGAAGTCACCTCTATCATGGTTCAAGCTCTAATTATCCCAAAGCTTTTGTGAAGAAAGTCATAAATTTTGGTCAGTAGCTATTATAAGCCAGACCATAATTTCTTTTAGCTGGGTTTAAACACCCATGATTTACATGACAATTAATTCCGTTTGTCTGTTAAGGAAGATTTTAAAGCCCTTCACAATATTAAAATGGGGGTTATCTGCTTAAAATGGCCTTCTTTAGCAACACCATGCATCTTCCTCCTGAGAGAATGCCTTCCAGTCTGGTTTCTTCCTGTTCCGTCCTTGTGTGGTGCTGGGCGGAAATATATTGTCTATCTTGATACTCATGAGGTGTATATCTATTGAACCAAATTTTTAGTCAATTTTTTCTCCTTGATTTATGATTTCTACATAATTGTGGCTTAAATCAAAATTACAATTAATTGCCTTTGTTCATCCTCTCCCCTTTATTGAGTGGAAGAACGTTGTTACCAGTACTCAGTCCATATGGCTCTATTTTGTATGGACTTGTTTTTTGCTTCCCAGCATCTAGATTGGGTTGAGTTAGGCTAAATTGCTACAGAAACATATGCCAATTTCCCCTCCCCTCCTCATGAGCGTCATATTATTTTTTATTACTTTGTTTACTTAAATAACTTCTTTTAAACTTTTTATATTTTTTTTCTTTATTGTTCATGTATATTTATAAATCTTTATTTCATTTTTTTGATCTTCTTTTTCTCAAAATAGCTAACTTATAAGTCTTTTAAGAATTTGGCTCAAACATGGCTATATATTACTTGTTTTAACTTCCTTAATTGTATAAGTGAAATTTGATATTTCTTTGATAACCTTAGTTGGGCACCCTATACAGTTCAGCTTCTTTATTTGGCCTTATCCATGGGTATTGCAAAACATGACATCTTTGCTTACTTATTATCTGGCCAAAACATAACAGATTTTATATAATTTTTATGTTGATCCTTCTTTAAAGAAAATCTGTTGGTAGAGGACTGAGCTTACAGCATATTTTAATATATCTGGAAGCGTCTCAAAATACTGAAAATAACTATTCTTAGCAGTATCATCCAAGATTGAGTACAGTAGAGGCGGTAGGGCAGGATGCCTCTCTTATGATATCTGGAAGGGGCATCCTGGTGTCTGAAAGGTATGATTTGTTTCAGGCAAACATAAAACTTAGGAAAGGGCTCCATTCAGATTGTTTTTTTGTAGCTAACTTTTATATAAAATTACCAGAGTTTTGTTTACTCACTAAAATGTATCATTGGTATTAAGTTTATAGGGAGCAGAGAGAACACCTCTCACTTCAACTGAATGCTTGAGCTTCATAAAGAATATAGGCGTTTAAGTCGCTTCCATTGTCTACTAATATTTTTGTGGACAATTGTGCTTTTATAGGAAATTTCAAAAATAAACTGGTGGTATTTGATGCCATTGATTCGTGAATAGTCTTTGTTTTGACCCATTTAGGCAGATAATTAAATGCCACTGTTACATACCTGGCCCTCAAGCTAATAGTATGAAGAGGCCTGACAACATCAATTAACATGGTGTGCAAAGCAGAATTAGGTCAAACAAGCTGTTGGGAAGTTTTTTAGAATGTTTTTTGCCAAAATTCCGCGCAGCACTCATAGTTTCCTGAATTACAAAAATCATTGACCCCTGTTTAATAATTTTTAAGGTGCTCCTTCATCTTCTTGAAACTAATATGCCCTATGGACTTAAGGCCGCCATTAAATCTGTCTGTTTTATTGATGGTCTTAGAAAAGTATGCTTTCTACCTTCTATGAACTCATTAAGCGTTTCTTCTTTGAATAAAGTTTTTTTATAGCTCCAAAAGCATTTTGGACCAAATAGGTTCTTATTTAAAACTCTCCAAAGATATACTTCTGGTACAGTTCATTAATGGTATAACTAAGTGTAATGGCAATGGGTAAATGGGATTCAAAATTGGCATTCTGATGCTTCACCCCTGCACAATCCTTGATTGTGTAATCATAGGCTTACAACTTTATCACCCAAGAGTGATAATAGCCCTCAGACTCCTTCAATTTGTTCAACTAAAATAGGGACGCATGGTCAGTTACGCCGTTAAACTGAGTGCCATGAAGGTAAACTTATAATTGCTTTTAGACTTATATGACTGCTAAGTATTATGTTTCACTACCAAGTAATCCTTTTTTGGACATTATAGGTCTGAAAATCAAAGCAACAGGATGTTCTACACAATATTCTCCAAACTAAGATAATAAGGATCCAATTGCCATTAGTGACGCGATGGTCTGATCAATGAAGTCACAAACAAAGTTCAGATAATGTAAGACTGGGGTAAAAATAATGCTAAAGGAAGCTGATTAAATGCTTTATGGCAGGCTGAATTTCAGTTATAAGGGACTTCTTTCTTGAGATAGGAAATTGGCTCCCCAGGTTGCGCAAAATTGGAAATAAATTGGCTAAAAAATTCATTATTGCTAGATAAAATTAAGTGTCTCTATTGTACTTTGGCTTCTTTATCTCTAATATGGCATATAAATTGTACCGTTGCAGCTGTAGTCCCTCCTTATACTTTTCTTTTCGCTAAGCATCATTTTTTTAGATTTATGCCGCCTTAGATAGTTAGTTCATCTAAGTTAGTTACCAAACACCATAGAAATTGGCGTTAAAACTTACCAAGGATCCCGCTAACTTGTTGGAGATATTAGAACCCAACCCAAACCCTACAGAAATCCCGGGATGCCAACATGTGCGTCCATGAGGAACACTTGCTCTCAGCTTACAGCGGTGAAGGCAAGTGCCACCACCAATACACTAATTGCAGTATGTTCATTGCAGACCATACTTCTGACTCACCCACCATATCCAACCCCGCCTTGACTAAGAATAATGGTTGGATAAACTTCAATCAGATGTTTTACAGACCCAATCAGTATCAGATCTGGAAAATACTGTCAACAAAAAACGCTCATTATAGTGAGATTGCACAACCATATGACAAATTAACATATAATGTCTGTTAGGGTCTGGTAGTATTGAAAGAATTTGCCATATTCAGATGACCAAAACAACTACCAAAAACTTTTTAGCATTGAATTAAATCAAAGAATAAGCCAACTGGCAGGAGCTTCCCGGAGGCTACCCTAAGGAGCAGATGACCACTATGACCTTCAATTTGTTTGAAAGACAAACCTGAGCAATTAGCTTGGCACCAATCAATCTGAATGAAAATATGCCAATCTGACCCACCATAGCCTGAGGACTCGTGATAGAAACCAATAGAATGAAGACCAAAACCCAAAACATATCTGGCTCCTCTAACTACAATGCCAGCCAAAGAACTGGGTGAGTTGGACCCCACAAGGATAGAACCAAAAGAACTTGATGACTCCGCCTACAACACCTCCTCACACGCTGAGCCCGCAGTATCACCTCAAACCAAAAACAAACATGACAAGAATGTCACTGGCCTTTCAGAAATGGATGACATTGGCTCATCCAACCATCAACTTCACTAAGCCACATTTTTTAGAGGTCAAGAAGTTGTGGATTAAAACAAGAACAAAAAGGGCCTCACTTGCTCCTCCCTAGCTCACACTTTTCGCATCTAATAAAAGCCATACCCCATCAAATATTATTACCAGGACTATTTTAGCTAATTTTAATCTTTTAACTAGGGCTTTTCAGTCATTACCATACACAGGGAATTGAGAGTCACTACATAAATATGGGCTTTGTGAACCCAGCAGATGCAGGCAGGACCGAGTCATCCAAAATTTTAATCCTGCATGGCTCCCTATGCTTAATTAGAACAGGTAAAATCTCAAATGAATCTCTTAGGTAACCTTTATTAAACCGGCAACTATGGTTGAACCATAGTTCCTAAATCTAACACTCCATCAAAGGCTAAAAATATTTAATCTGACCTCCTGAAAGACTTCAGTGATTTCATATTATGCTTGGACCCAACAGTCTTGTGTTGCCAGAACGTCTTTTACTCCTAAGCCTATGTTAGCCCAAAAATAGAGGCCATATCATGAGTCGTAGTCATTGTCTCCTAACCCAAAATTATTTTCTTGGATCCTGATCTAGCATGACCCCACTGCTCGTGAAGCAACGCCTTGGGTGACCTTTATAACAGTTACACTGCACGCAAGCAAAGCTTATCACCCAACCCACTCAGACCCCCACATTGGGCCAGAAGAGATTACATGATTTAACAAAAGCGATCCCTCAACCTACCCTTTGGGTTTCAGTAGTGGATTTGTCCTCAACTGCCCTCTATATAGCAGTTGAGAACATGCATCTGACTATGCAGCAGTACCCCTAGCCATAGTACAGCTCTCAGTAAGCTCACCTTCAATATACCGCCCCATTACTTCTGCAAACCAAACTCAAACCCTAAAATCCCAACCAATCAGGGTAATCCTCCTGGTGGACACAAACCCATCTGACTTGCACCACACATCAACCTTGCAGCTCAAAGGTTACACTTGGCCAATGGTAATACCTGAGAATCACTTGTAAAAGATGCCACCCCAATGATGGAGCATACCTGGAGCACCCCCACTTTAGGCATCCACCTAACCTATTGTGCCCCACCAACAGATCATATTACATTTCTGACCTCTTTCTCAGTACTGGAGGAGGTGAAAATGGACTCAAATAGTTCAGACGAAGTCCAGAAAGTTTATCCTGGGGTACCAGAAGGTCCCTTCTTAACAAAGCTGTGGAGTGAGCATACAGGGCTATATCACCAACTCCTCAATTCCCATCGCTCAGAACAACTACACCTCCCTTCAGCAATCTGCTCAGATCCCCACCAAAAGTCAAATGCATCATATTAATATCTGCTGCCTCATGGTCGCAGTTATATGTGATGACAACTCTTTGGTATATGGAGGGGCCAGCTATGAGTCCCACGGGGGAATCTAACCCTGCACTCCATTAATTTCAATGGGCTGCAGGATTATAAGTGGATATCCCGCTTTCTTTACAGTTTTTAAGGCGCCTTGTCTGGATATCACAGTAATTAATAACCCCACGTTCCCATTTGAAATAGATGCATGGAATGGACATTTTGGAGGTGACTCTTGATATACAAACTATGCAAACTTCATTATACGTGATATCTGGGTGAAAGCCCACCATTTTTCAAGACATCTTGACACCTAAATTATGGCCAAGTTATCCACACCCAGGTTCTCCTTCTACGCCATGAGTATATACCAAATAAATGTAGGATAAGAACAAGACCAACTACTAAAAGATCTGCCTGCATTAACTCCCCTATAAAATTGTTGATGGGGGATTTTAACACACATTAATTCACATCCAAGACACCACCCCTACCAGATAGAACTAATTTGTCACGACTTGACTCCAGAAATTCAATCAGTCTAGCAAATTCACTGATGCCTTACCACCCTCTGCATCCAGCCTTATCTGCGTGACATGAATCTGATATGAGGAGTATAAGTTTTAGTCCGCGTCATGAATTATCATGGATAATTGTATCATGCTAATTGGTCAATTCTCTGATCCCATGACTTGCAATAAAAACATTGACAATAATAGGTCCTTTTTCAGTGGTCCTCATGACCATCTTCAAACCATCGTGATGTTTTAGCCTAAGATCACTTTGCAATCCTGAACAACTCTTTTCAAGAGAAAATACTTTTAAGCCATCTGTAAACTTGTACCCAGAACTTTGCCCCATTTGTACACCCCTATATATAAATGGAAAGAGATAAAGTTGAGATCTTTATGGTTGCTTAAAGCTGCGCAAAAGCCCAGATGAGAGCAGCCCACGCCAAGGCAAGCTGGGATAAATCCAGGATTAGATATCTCTAAAAGAATTAAAAAACACCTTACTCAATGGTTTGGAGTATGGGAAGCAGCACAAAAGGCGTACCACTGTGAACTTACTACCCAAGAAAAAATGGGCAATAATTTAATATCACATTACTACTCCTAGTGGGAACGCCCGTCCTCCTTCTTTTACTAAAAAGGCGTCTAAGGCTCAGGAGATGGAAACCCTAAAGGTGTGGAGCATCACCACCATAGACAAGGAGAAAATCACTAACTTGATCCCTCAATACTATATGGCCCTATTTTAGGATTCTATGGTTTACTCAGCAGACATTCGCAACTTCATTGAACAGACTACAGTACCGCCAGTTGATCTCTCAGTGGTTGAAGAACTTCTTGCGCCGCTCACACAGCCAGAAGTAATATAAATTTTCTTCAATGTCCCACGCCTAAAGGTCCTTGACCTGAAAGGTATCCCATTTGAAGTGTAATTATAGGATACTGTTTTGTTTACTAAGTCCCTCCAGCTCTTTTTCTTGATGTTTTTGGTGAAAGTTGGATTATAACCACTAAGAGGCTTGATATGACCCTCACATATAATTATGTAAGCCGGGAGGACCTCTCAAACTGGCGACTAATACTAATACTGAACACAGACTAAAAACACTTTACTAAGCTCCTGCTGAACCATATGACTAAGTGCGCAGCGCATGCCATACCCCGCAAATCATAAATCATTCAAGTAGATTGCTGTTGAACAATTACAATGAGCTTCTCATAACTCTGTCAGCTAAATCATCCCAAAAACACCGTTTTGAGATGCTCCATAGTATGAAACATTTGTACAATTGAGTGAGTTGAATTATCTTGACACCTCAATAACCTGCCTCTACATCCCACCAAGAGCTAGGATATGGCTCTTGGTGCTTTATAACCAAATGTACATCAAAATACTGGACCAACAGGATTTATTATCAGCAGTTATGTTTACACAAGGTAACCACCAAGGAGATCCGCTGACCCCTGTCCTGTTAAGCATAACCTTGAATTTTCTCCTGGAACTTCTTCGAGAACAACCCATGAGTATTTAGTGCACAGCAAACCCATCCACTTGCGCATAACCCTTTTCCAATGACACAGCAGTGGCTGTCAGACAATTTTTAAGTCCAATATTGTAATAAGAAAAATTCAGGTTTTGATTTGGATAACATCAGCCAAAAACCCTGGTCACTTCTCAGTGGACCCCACAAAATGGGGTAATATAATTGCATCAATCCTCGGCTAAATCACCCTTTGGCTGATAGCAGGGTTATGAAGAATTTGGGGAAAAATTGGGGTGTTGTTCTGAGGGTCCTCTCCAACCTTCTCTATTTAGTTCAAACACCTACTCTGCAACCACCCCCTTTTATAGCCTTAGAGGGATTTTCACCAGAGAAAAATATTTCTCCATCCAATAATTAGGTCAAATATGCGAAATCACGTCTCATGGGTATATCCTACCTGCTACCAACCCTCCATCATCGCTTCATCCAAGAAAGAAGAACCTTGAGAGCTCCAATAAGTCAAATCCACATATAATCTAATTTGGACATTCCTAGCCTGATCTGAACTTTATGCCTCAAATTAAATACTAAGGAGCAAGATTGTCAGGATCATGGGTTAGTACTAGGGATCCTTTTTATTGTTTGAGGGCCAGATGAGCCAAAGTTTGAGGGTGTGGATTTTTTACCAGGGTTGTTTTTCTTAGTCAAAAATTCCTATTTAAATCCAGATATCAAGTCTGGTATGGTAATTTCAGATAAATACAAGTTTTACTTAAAATTGTAAATCAGGGAGAAAAAGCGTAAAGTTTATAATTCAATACCAGCTTTTTAAGGGAAGTTGAGGGATTTGATCAGAGACCATCTAAGCCATCCAAGCCTAGATCTAATAGTAAACCAACTGGCTATTGGTACAAGCCCCAATAAAAATGGTCAATCTGATAGAGCTCACCTCAAAGCTTGGATTTAAACCCAGACGTTGAGTGACTCTGAGGTAGCAGGATTCTGGTGTATTTGTCAGAGTTGATTGCCAATTTTTGCCATAGTCAATTTTTTTGGGGATGATGCCTGACAGTAGTTTGGGCTCATGGGTCGAATTGGGATTGATCGCCAACCTAAATAGCTATCAATTTTTGTCAGGGATTATTCCCAACAAAATTGTGGTTAGTTCAGGATCAATTCCCATTATTCAACGTATCTAAATCTGCTGTTCAGGTGGGAATACCAAAATACCCCCCTCTAGATCTTGGCATAGGGGGGAAATGGACAGAGAAAGTGATTATATATGTGGTTGACAACTGTGCCCTGAACAACTTCTACAACTGAGTGCTCATTGCCCCATCTATATATGACTTGATAGGGCCCTGACCAGTTGGTACCCAGTTTGTGATCATGACCTCTAGGCCGGTGACAGTAAAATAGGACAAGGTCGCCTGGTTGAAAGGAGTATAGGGGATCGTGCTTGTCATTAAATTGAGAAGTTTCCCTAATGGTTGTGGCAGACAGGTTTTCAGTGACCAGGGCTTAAAGTCTTATGAATTCATTTTGATATACTTCTCATAGAGACCTTAGGGTCTTTGGGGAAGCTTGGTCAAGCATCGCCTGGACTTTGAATGGCAGATGGGGATTTCTGTCATACAACGCTTAGAATGATGACATTTTAGTAATTTGATGGTAACTGATCCAATAGCCCAGGATTGCATGAGGCAAACAATGGGGTCAATGAAGGGGGTCAGTCATAGCCATTTTCCAAAAGATTGAAGCTAGAGTTCCATTTACCCGCTCTATTATTCCATTGGTTGCATAATGGTAGGGGGTGGAGAATACCTGAGTGGTTCTCATCAGGTCAGCTAAATCCTTCACTAGCATTGAGAAGAAATTTTGTCCGTTATTGGAGAGAATGTCATTAGGTTACCCATTCTGGATGATAATCCTATTATACAAAAACGTGGCATTGGCTTTTTCCAAAGCGTTGGGATCAATATGGCTTCGATCCACTTAGTTAGATGGTCTATGGCTAGTAGGAAGAACTAATGTCCATCTTAGGCTCGAGGAAGATGTCCCACAACATCAATGCTAATATTATGGAATGATTCACAGGTTGGGACCACTGAATGTTGAGAGTGAGGATTAGTTCTAGATTAGCTTTTACATACCAGACAGGATTCAAAACATCCTGGATAGAAACAAGCATTTTCTCTTAATAACATTGAGTTTTAAGCTATTGGTAGGTTTTCCAAATTCCCTCATGGAAAACTTGCCAATGTACTTCTAAGATGACATTGATGTGTGCTGATGGTCTTTCATAAGGCATTCACTGCTTAGACACAAGTTTACACGATTGTCCATTCTTGATTTAGAGATTTGTCAAACTTTTCGCTAATTCCTGCTGAAGGGTCGGGGATTTGTCCTTCCATAACTGTGGTTGGGCTAGGATGGAGCAAGTGAGGCCCTTTTTGTTCTTGTTTTAATCCACAACTTCTTGACCTCTGGAAAAAATGTGGCTTCGTAAAGTTGATCCTCCTCAGGGTCAGTTATAGTTAGATAGGAAGCCACAATAAGCAATATGCATTTTGGTGGATTAATCCAGGTCAGTGGATAATGGAGAAATCGTAATTTTGAAGTTATAAGGACCTTTGGGCTAATCTCCCATCAGGGTCCTTTTTTGACTGTAGCCAACGTAAGGAAGCATGATCTGATTGTGATAGTAAAATGCATCCCATTTATATACGCCAGAAATTTTTATGGCTAGTAAGACCGCCAAGTATTTGTGTTCTGTAACACTATACTTATGTTTGGCTTTAGATAAGATCTTGCTGTAGTAGGCAATAGGATGGTCCACTAAATTCTCTTCATACTGAGATAGTATGGCTATGATAGCAATATCTCTGGAATCAGTAAAGAGGAGTAAGGGTTTATCAAAAATTTAAATGAATAAGTACTTGTGAATGAGAAAGAGAGACGCATAGCAGGTCAAAGGCCTGCTGTTGCTATTCTTTCCATTGAAAGGATATTCCTTTCTTTAGTAGATATACCAGAGGCTAAGAGGTGTCTTCAAAATGGGGAATAAATTGGCGGTAATATCCCACCATCCCTAGTAAAATCTGTACATCTCGTAGGGATTTAGGGGGGTCATTTTAGCAATATCCAAGACCGTATCATCCATCAGGTATATTCCAACTTTTCTGATCTTATGAACCAAAAAGTCCATCTCACTCTGGAAGAAAGAGCATTTCAACGGACTTGGTTTTAATTAAGATTGCTGTAACCGCTGAAAGACTTGTCTGAGGTAATCCATATGTTCAGTAAAGGTTCTTGAAAAAAATGGTAATATCATCAAGATATACTAGTACGCAGGAGCGTTTTAAGTCTCCTAGTATTCCGTCTATAGCGTTGGAAGGTCACAGGAGCGTTACATAACCCATGAGGCATTTGAGTGGGCTTGAATAATCCTTTAATTGTGATGAGAGCGCATTTTGCCCAATCTTCAAGCGATAAATCTACTTGCCAGTATCCACTGGCAAGATCCATAGTGGAGAATTAGTGGGACTTCGACATTAAGCGTAAAGAGTCATCTATATGTGGCAGGGGGTAACTATATTTGCAAGTGATAGAATTGAGGCGGTGAGAATCCATAACAACCCAATGACCACCATTTTTTTACAAATTAATAAGAGTGGGGAAGCCCACGGACTTTTGGAAGGCACAAGTAACCTGGCCTCCAACAGTTGCTGTAACTCTAAAGCCACTTGAACTTCCTTAACTTTAGATTTTCAATATGGTCGAGATTTAAAAGAAGGGTAATTCTCCATTTTGATTTAATTTATTACCCCAGACATGTTCCTATAATCACTTGGTCCCAAGGAACAAATATTGCCATATTCCTCAAGGAGGTGTTAAACATCTTGGCGTTCATTCAGGGTAAGGTTATCCCCAATTCTACTATCGTTTAAAGCTATGGTGGGTGGGGGATCGATCTTAAATCCTGTAATGAGCCAAAGCAACTAATTGGCAATATTCTTGATGGGACATAGTTTTACATAAACGATGGGGGCATGCTGAGGGACCTGGAGAGTTTAGTGGATAAATTCCCTGATACAATAGAGATAGACTTTCCGTAGGCTGGATCCAAATTCCCTGGGCAGGTCAGTGCTTCCTTTATGGAAGGGTCAGGGTGTCCACTAAGCTCCAATACTTGATTAGGAGGGGTAAGAAACCAAATCCTCATCTCTGACCATAACTTTCTAGCCTGAGGGTATTGTCACTGAATGAGGGGAATACAGTGGGATCCCCTCTAAGCATCCACAGCCTCTGAGGGTAACTTAATTTTTTTCCCTAAGACTTGATACTCAATTTTGCAGATGGAGGATGGGTATTCGAGGAAACACGTTTGTTTTTTAGGGGCTCCTTTACTTTTGACGAGGAGTTCATATATTAATGGAATCCTATATTCTGATAGGTATAGGTATTTTTACTTGTGGTTGATGATGCAGTTAGACTTTCGCATCAGTTGGACCCCAATAAGCAACTTGTAGTTATCATTTTCTAGCACAACGGTGGGGGAAGTAATTAATAACTTCCCAAAATGAAGGGGTAGAGCAGAGTAGGCTCCTATCGCCTTGGTAGACTGACTACCTGCCATCCCATATTCAGCTTCGTGAATCAAATCAGGAGACATTTTTATCTTTTGGATAATTCAGGAGGAGATAACGTTAACTTGAGAACCTGTGTCATTATTGCCAGGACTTTAACCTTATGGACTACTACTTTGATCCAAACCACCAAAAATCCAAATTGGGAGCTAATAGCTAATAAACTGTCATTAGGGATTTGCAGTGAAGCAAGCAGAGGATTCTGCTGTGGCCAAGCTCTGGGTTGTTCAATACATTTAAAAGTTTTATCTTCCAATGCTTGGCTATTTATAGAAGAGCTGACCACCAAAATTTGTTTGGTATCTGACCAACATAAATTAAGAAAGCTGGAGGTTTTTACTCCTTTGAATAGGCAGAGGGACTTCAACTTCTGTTGAGGCAGCCAATAAAAAACAACCGGAAGTACTGGGGATACAACTAGAACTAGAACAAGGGTCTTGAGGCACTTGTTTTCCATCAGCATAGGGAGCCTCTTGCCTTATACTGACTGACCTTTAGCCATCTTACATTGGAAAATGCAGCAGTCGGCTATAGTAAGATTGGTTCTTCTGCAATGAGTGCAGTAAGATTCAGGTGTAGGCGAATCAGGGGGTGTAACAGCTAATAATTAGGATTGGGGCTTATTGGTGTTAAAACAAGATGGCCTAACAGGTTTATGTAGTTCAGCTAGGATTTCCAATATAGCCTCTTTAATGTGGAGGAGGGGCGTTAAGTTAGACTTCACCGCTTTAAGATAAAGCAAGATATTAGGCATATTTTTAAACGCCAAAAACGCAGTGGTAATGGAATCATCTAAATGTCAGACGATTTCCTGTAACCAGAGCTTGAGCCTCAAGGTAAAAATAATGGGCGAATTCGCTGATAGTTTCCCCTCTATTAAGGCTAATCCCCATAAAGGTTTGTTTTTGGTTAGTTAAGGTTAAGTCACTCCAGAATTCCCAAAGCAAAGCAATTTTGACATCAGTCCAAGTATGGCATTGCATCAGATGGGGGACCATAATGTCTTGAGACATTTGGTTAAGACAGTTAATCAAACGTTTAAGTCAATAATGGTCAGTCGCTTCCTCCATAGAGCTTTCATAACAATAAGAAAGAGAAAATGCTTCCCTCTTCAGGGACATATTTTTCTTTGAACGAAGGTTTAGATGTACCACTTGGGGGAGTTGGAGGACGAATGACATGAACTGGTATGGGGACAGCGCTTTCTCCTAATGATGAGGCGGTATCTCAGGAATACGTTTGATGTTGGAGCGCATCTACTTCTCTCTGCAGATCATTAAGATCGTCAACTATGAGATCTACTTGTTCATGAGTGGCACTGAGAGCTGATTTTGTGGTGACAAATTGGTTTAATTGGCGTACTTCATTTTTTAGAGAGTAATTAGCTGCTTGGAGGTTGAGTTGATGTTGTTCAGTGGTAAGCATTTGTTGATCCAATCCATGTACCAAGGCAGATAGGGTGGCCAAGGTCCCAAGGCGTTTGCGATGAACAGTTAAGGAAACTTTGGGAGAGAGGGGGACTCCATCCCAAGTAAGTTGGAATCCTTAGGCATTGCGTCCTAATTAGACATCAAAATTTTTTATTTGTTGGATTAATGCCTTGAGGTGTTCGTCAGGGATTACAGGGTCCCCACTGGGCCCAGGGGATCCTCTTTCACCATTCTGTCCATAATGACCAGGGGATACTGGACCACCTTCACTGTCATGGTTGGATGACATAATAGTGGGAACTGATGCTAGAGATAAAGCTGGGCGACAGGAGGCCCAGAAGGTGAAACTTCAGGCTCTTCCTGACCTGAAACACACCTTAGATCAACGCTGGGTGAAAGCCAAGCATGCCCAGGTTGATACTAATGGGGTGCAAAACACCCAGCCTCTTATCTCGGCCCAGGCGCTGAAATGAACAATTTACGTTATAAACAAAGATGATTTGATTTGGTTAAATGGAGAGCAAGGGTTCGAGTCCCACTCAAGTTATATAATTTTAAGCTTGGGTAAAATATGGCTTCAATCAATTACTCGAATGAAAGCACTTTTTTTGTATTTTACTAAAACGGACAGAAGCATCTGTTTATTGGAGCGTCAAGGCTTGGGCGCATTTCCGCAGAACCTGAATTTCCCTGGCCCACTTTAAATATGGTTTTTGCGACCAACATTCCTTGTTGGTCAACTTTCTTAAATAAAAACACCCGTTATCTTACATTTTTTTACCAATGGTTCCTTGGGAAAATTTGGTGGTGGACCTCTTTGGGGATGTCTCCAACCATGTGGGCCACTACCTTTTATCGCAATTTCTAAAAATCCCAGGTTCTCCCTTGGGCTGCCTAGGTCCCTCCAGATCGAGGCACCCAAGGCCCCTGACTCCAAGTTACACTTGATTATGGACTCCCCTCTGGGGTCCACTCAAGCTGTGATGTTCCTTACTTACCTGGTCCTATATGATGCTCTTTACACCCTTGCCTGGGGTACCTTTTGCACAGGCACCGTTTGAGGTGCCTTCATTCCCATTCTCCTAATGGCTAGTTCCCTAGCAATGTGGGTTTGCATCCCACATCACCTTGCTGTGAATGAGAGAATTACAGACACTCTCTTGACATTCACGGCCATCATAACTGGGAGGACCTTGCTCACCAGTCCCTCCTCGAAACCAAGAGTTTTAGAAACTATTCTGGACTTCTCTTAATTTATATATCATTTCCTCTAAGGTTTGGAGGCGTTAATCAACAGAAGTAATAAAGTTATCAAACTCAGAGCGTACTTTGCAGGTATGATATACAACTTGATTATGGATAACAACCTCTAGTTGACTAAAATGAGTTGTGAGTTCCATCCAAACAAAACTCATGACTCCTTGATCCAAACGGGTGAGCACATCTTGTATTTCATTAATAAACTGCCAATTTTCCACAATAGCGGCTCAGTTTACATTACTGAATTGGGAGGCAGATTGATAGAGTTGGATGAGCTGCGAGTGTATGGCCTCCAATAGCTGCAAGTGCCGGAGTAATTCATGATGATGAAACCCTGCTAGCTGAAGTGAATGGTATAAAGTGGGGTGGACAAATTAATTCAGGTAGCGTTCCAAGCATCCAGCTCCAACTTGTAATATTTTTAGCAAATAAAATTGGACAAAGCTTCATTTTATGGCTGGCATGGCAAGAGCTCTTCTTCTACTGGCTCAGCCCCTCAGGGACAAAGGCCCCAGATAAGAGGAGCTGAAGGGCCTCTGCAAAATTGGACAGATGTAAGTTATATTGGCTGATGGATGGAGCATGGAGGGTGTTAATTCTTGGCGTCTGGGCTTGATTCCACCGAGTTGATTTTTCACAGAGTATGAGCCACTGAGCAACTAAATCAGATGATATGAGGATCGCCGACTTTTTAGTAAACTTGATAAAATATATACGGAGCTATTGCCCTTTGTTCTACCTTTATTTCTTTTGTATAAATCGCAGACTTTTCTGCGCTCCCATTTCCTCATAAAAGACTACTCCTTTTAATCTTCTGTGAGACTCTTTATAACTCAATCCCCCCAGCCAGATGCATCTTTGGCTTAGTAATCTTCTATTCTTCTTCCCTTTCCAAATTACTCTCGTCTGTATTAGATCTCAGCATAAATTCTCTCAATTCAGCAAATGTCATTATTTTACTCAATTATAATTTGTGTATCTTTTTTCATAAATCTTGAGACTTGTCTCAAACACCTCTGATCCACTGATATGGGTAGCATATCTAGTCATATAAACTTCCTGACATTACCCCCCCCCCTTTGACTGGATGATAGGTTCTTACTGTTTATATGCTCGGAGGAACTTTGCATGGACTTGGTTGAAATTCTGACCCCCAGTGGGTTCCTTAATAGTGTAGACATCCATGCCAGTCTTCTTGATAATCTCAAAAGGGCCAACCCAAATGTTATGGAACTTGTTTTTTCATCCAAATCCATGCTTGTCGTGGAATAAACATAGTTCCTCACAGCGAACAACGGAAGTCTGCTCCAGTGCTTCTGATTGGCCGCCTGATCGCGAATCTTCTTGGCCAAACTGGTGGAGTAGGCTTCCATTTGCAGCTTGATCAGTATATCTGTGAGTGTCTTCAGATATCGCTGAGGATTCACACCACCAGTGTCCTCTACACACGAATATAACAAGGCAGGCAAAGCCAGATGTCGACCATACAGCAGTTGAAATGGACTCTTACCAGTGGCTGAATGATAGCTGATATTATAGGCGAACACAGCAGTAGGTATAAGGGCACTCCATTCTGAAAGCTGATCCGTAACCAATTTGTGGAGTATGTTCACTAGGGTTCCATTGACTCGCTCCACCATCCCATTTGATTACAGATGATAGGGGGTAGTCAAAACCCCACAAATCACCATCAATTCATTTAGCTTTGGCAGGATATGCAAATTGAAGTTGGTTCCGTTGTCCATCAGAATAAACTGTGGGAAGCTGTGCCACTAGTTACACACTCCATAATAAACTTGGCAGTGGTGACTGCGCCCAAATCGCTAATAGCCCTGGCCTCCACCCATCAGGTCAAATGATCAATGGCAATGATAATATATTTGGATCGATTGGCACTAGTTGGTAGAGGTCCCACTACATCAATGGAAACGGTGTACCATGCAAACCGGGGTTTCACTAGTTGGTAGATGATATTCTTGCAGAAAGGCTTTTCCACTTGACACTGATGGCAACAGCTAACCATTTTCAATACATCACACTGCATGCTTATCCAGAAATATCAGGGTTGCAAAAACTCCAACGTTTTCCACAATCCTCCATGTCCTAAGGCCATATGAGCATCCATAATAATTGAGGGTCTATCTGAAGATTTAGGGAAATTCAGCATCAAATCTCCGATTCACTTCTATAGTTCTTCCCCTCATATGAAGGTATTCTCCCTGAGTCCGTCTAACACCTTGATCACCTGCGGTGGCTCATCCTGGTATTTGTTCGCCACCATCTTTTTGTACATTATGCCAGCTAAATCCGCCATGATGGCGACCGTTGGAAAACAAGAAAGACAGTCCGCGTTCTAGTGTTTGGCCCCAGGTTGATGTAAAATCTCAAAATTGTACACTTAGAGCTTCAGCGCCCATCATGCAAGCCATCCTTCTGGTTTACACAGAGTTTGGAGCCTTTGCAAGGAAGCATGATCTGTCACTACTTGGAATCATACCCCATGTATATATACCTGGAACTGTTTGTAAGCGTAGATCACTGCTAAACACTCCCTCTCAGTCACGTGTAGTTTCATTAATTAAAATTCAAGCTTTGACTAAAGAACGTGACAGGATACTCCATGCCATCATCGTCCTTTTGGGATAACACTGCCCTTATCGCGGCGAGGGATGCATCTGTTTGTACTATGAACTGTTTGTCAAAGTTGGGATATTGCAAAATGGGTGCGCTTGCTGATGCAGTTCACAACACATCAAAAGCGTTCTGGCATCATTCCATCCAATTAAAGGAAACATTTTTCTTTAGCAACTCAAAAATGGGGCCCTGATGCAACTGAAATTGGGAATGAACTGTCAGTATTACCCAACCATCCCCATAAAGACCTGAATGTCCCATTTATTCCCTGGGTAAGTCATCTTACTTATTGCTTCCACTTAAGCTGGATATGGTTTAAGCCCATTTTATCCATGACGAACCTGAGGTATTCCAATTGTTCTTTGAAGAAAAGGCGCTTTTGAGGCTTAATTTTGATAATAGCGGCAGTGAGGCGCTGAAACACTTGTTCTAAGTGGGCCAGGTGCTCTGTAAACGTCCGTGAGAACACATTGATGTCGTCAAGGTAAACTAGAACGCAGGACAGCTTTAATTCACTTAAAACCATATCCATGGCATGCTGGAACGTAGCTGGGGCGTTACACAACCCTTGTGGCATGTGGGTTATCTGGAACAACCCTCTTGAGGTGATGATCGCACATTTCTCCCATTTTGCTAATGGTAATTCAATCTGCCAGTACCTGAAATCAGATCCATGGCAGAAAAATAGTTCGCCCCACCAATCAGTTTAATGCATCATCAATCCATGGAAGAGGGTAGGAATCCTTCTTCATTACATTATTGAGTTTATGATAGTCAATAACCACCCGATTTGAGCCATCATTTTTCTTTACAATGAGCACAGGTGATGCCCACGGACTGTTTGATGGCTCTAGCATTCCTTGCTTGATAAGTTTATCCACCTCATTGGAGACAACCTCTTCCACTGCTTTTGAATGTCTAATAGGTCGCAATCAAATGGGAGGGTGATCTCCCGTATCTATACAATGTACCAACCCTTGAGTGCACCCCAAGTAATGATCATTACGTGCAAAAATATCCCAGTACTTTTCAAATAATGCCATAGTTTTTTCTTGCTGATCCACCAATAATCCCATGAGCGCTTCCCACAGAACCACGGTCAGTACACCAAATGAGGAGTGATCCAGTAGTCCAAGATCCTCCCATGAGTCAAAATCATGAATATGACAAACTTCCTCTATAGGGAATAAGTGTAGGTAAGCCACTAATTGGTGCCACCAGATTGTTATTGCCTTCTTTTGTAGGTTCGCTATCAGCATTTTCGCCTCCCCATTCCCAGGTAGCAGTAACCATGGATCCACATGTGGTTCAAACTGCAAGTGCTGGTGAGGCGCCATAATTTCTCCATAAAGCCCCTTAGGGACATCAATTTTAAGGCCAGTCCCTACTATGCTCTGGTGTCCAGATGGTAGACTCAAAGCGCACATTGCCCGAAGAGGGATTACTTTGTACTTGAATATCTGATTGAGGAGGATCCTGGTCCACTGACTCAGTTGCTGATAATGAACAGGAATCACTCCGTCGCCATATGCTAGGTTGATTTGACCAGAGTGGACTGGATCTGTTGGGATTCAACCATAGGAAAGATATTCGGGAATCTGTTGGTCAAACATAGTAAGAGTTTTTTCCACCATATTTATCACAACGCCAACTTTCCATATAAAAGCCGTGCCAGATAAAATTACATAGTGGTTATTTGGCAAAACCACCACTGGAGTGGACACCTGAACTGACCTGAACCATAAAGGCAACGCGATATATGCTCCTTCTGACACAGTGCTGTGCGTTCCCACAGTCCCATATACTACTTGATGGTCCACATCTTTGTATAACATAAGTTTAGCCACCAACTGGGTGGAGAGTATGTTCACAGGTGCTCCAATGTCTATGATAGCGCGGATTTTTGTGTTTTGAACGAATATGTCGCAATAAGTACATTCTGAGTAAGAAAAACCATCCTTGTTTATTACTTGTATGTTCAAGGGCTTTGTGTTACTCAAAAAGGAAGAAACGCCCTTTCCAACCTGAGGATACTTACTAGTAATTTGTTCCACCAGAAAGGCTACATTAACCCCTACTAAAGAGGTGACGTTTGGCGAGAGATCCATGTTGCTGTTGCCAGTCTGTTCCAGGACCTGACACGCATATGGCTTCTGCATGTCTTGGCAGAATTTGGACCAATGGGGTGAACATTTACTCTCAGATACGGAAGCAGGTGTATTCAATGAAAGCTGCTGGTATAATAAATCATCCATTTGAGGTTCGACTTCTACCCAAAAAGACATTTGGGAATCTTTAGGGACAAGTGAATTGACCTTGGCGGAGATAGAGCGTCCCATCTCTACTCCGCTTGAGCTTTTCCCTGCTCAACTATCTTAGTTGGTATTGCATAAACTTGTGGTTTGCTAGGGCAATTGGCCGCATAATGCCCTTTCTGTCCTCACTGGAAGCAAGTGTTCATAAAAGGTTCGCATATATAGTTTGGGGCGGAGGGACCAGGTCAGAAGTTTCCAGTAAAAGTTCCAAGGTCGCGGATGAACCGGTGAAGCGTACATGGGTTGAAAAGAGTCTACTGACTTGTGGGAAGGACAAATACGTTCCAACAGCTGATAACCCAGTCGCGGCGGCCTATATCCTGAAAAGGTTGGAGTGGGGCAACAGAGAATTTTTGGGCTACGTTGGGGATGCTGTTCATGGCGGAGAGTTGATGTAAGGCGTTCACAATCTGAAAAAGTCTGGTATCCCCATCCAACATGTGAGATATAGCGTTATATAGTTCCCAATATGGTTTGACAGCCGCCATCATCACTATACCTACATCCTCAGTGGTTAAAATGTTAGCTCCATTTAGGGTGTGTGCTTCCGCTGAAAACTGCTCACTAAATTTTTACAGGGTCTCGTTTTGGTAAAACTGTATAGTCATAAAATCAGCTTTCCGTTGGGACATCTTGGTAGTGCCCCAAACAGCTGGATAACAATCACTTTTACTTGTGCGTAAGATAATGAGCTATTTGGAAGATAGCAGGTCACTTGATCAGCGCTTTCCACATCTAAAGCGGACACCAATAACTTTTCTTTTTTGTCAATCAGTGGCCCCTTCCACAGCGAATTTAAAACATTTAAAGTAACTGTGTAGGTTCCCATCATGACTGAAAGGAGGTAAATGTTTAAGTGAATGAATTCACTTTGTTTTAGGTTCCTGCTGAAAGGGGCAGGCGAATTGTTTTTGGAGTGACTATGGGAACCATCATTTTGTTCATTATCATACAGCCAGCTGGATGAGCTTGAACCCATCAAAAAGGAATCAGGAGAAGTGGTGTCGCGCGGGGGGTCCATCATACTGCCTGATGAATATTTGTTTGCTAATTAATAACATTCTTCCCCCAAGTCACCACTAACTTCCCCATTCCCCCCCACTCTGGTATGCCCAGCGAACTGTTTGTTGATCAACTGCTCCGCTTTAACTGAATAACATTTAAACCATCCATCCATCCTGAAATTTCTGTTGCAGTGTTTCATACTGATGTTGCATTTCCCAGCCAAATTCATTTTCTTCATTCAGTTTTTGTTCCACAGCTTGTAATTGCAAAAGAACTTCCTCGATTATATTCTGCAGGCAGGTTTGCTGTTGACTTGCATTTTCCGCTTTCTGACTGGTGTTGTTTATTTGGTTAATAAGGGAGGATTATTCCCATAAAAATTCCTCATTGGCCCATCGAAGGGTATCAAGGCGCCCTTGCAAGTCTGCATACTCTCTTATCTCACCAATTGGAAGAGGAAAGGCTCTTTGGCGCTCAGCCTGACTAACAGCTTCCAGTTGTGTAACTTGATGAATAAGCTGGAGATACTTGGGAGATGTTGACCAAAGGATAAGCACATTATCTGTTGTTCGCTGGGTATTCCATTTGATATGGAGTTGGTTTACTTCTGTCAATAGAGAGCTGACTTGGGCCACCACTTGCTGTTCCATCAGGGTCATTCTTTCCTTGAGCTGGGCAATCACGGCTTCAAGAGCTTCCGCCCATTTGGCTAGCTCCATCATACAGCGCACAGTATTATTCCCCAAGGTTGTTACTTCCTGAATCCACTCCACTGATAGGCCATGCTGATCCAGCAGTTCTCTTATTACTTGAGGTAATCCTGAATTTAACTGTGGTACCAGAATGTCCAATCGATGGCAGATGTCCCCAACATGATGATCCATCTGTGCCAGCGCCCCTTGTATTTCCAAAAACAAATGATTGAGGTGGTCAAGCAGGAGGCGAGTTTCATGCTGCTGTGCTTGTGAAAACTGTAATACATCTCCAATTTCAATATTGGACTGAGCCAGAACATGCAGAAGCTGGCGAATCAAAGGTTGAACATAAGTGACTAAATATTCCTCAATTTCCTGGGTCACCAAGGCGGCGAGATAACCCAAAGTAGTTGCCTCCAAATAAGATATGTACAGCGTGTATCAATTTTCTTGATCGCATTGGTTATAAAACAGACTCAGGGCACTTTCCCCAGTCTCATCCTCATATAGGCGATATCCACACAACAGCCATTCCATAGTATTTCTCGGTTGTTGGGGAGTCACATTTATGGAGCGTCCTTGTTGGTTGGTCATCAGCTCTGGGCAATTCTCAAATTTCAAACTAATTATAACTCTATCATCCCCTAGTTAGGTAACAGTAAATAATGTTGGTTCAGGATTAGGTGCCTCCCAGGCTTCTTCAGCATACTGCGCCCGGAATCTGATCAGGTTATGTTGGAATGAATGAGGACTCATCATTGTTTTTACCAAACTATAGTTGCTAAGTGGCCCCTGTAGTGAGCACCACTGTTAATTCTCGGCGTCTGGGCTTGATTCTGCCAAGTTGGTTTTGCACAGGGTATGAGCCACTGAGCAACCAAATTAAATGATAAGAGGTTCGCCAACTTATTAATAAACTTGATAAAATATATACAGAGCTATCGCCCCTTATTTCTACCTTTATTTCTTTAATATAAATCGCAGACTTTTCTGCGCTCCCATTTCCTCATAAAATTAACTACTCCTTTTAATCTTCAGTGAGACTCTTTATACCTTGATTCCCCCAGCCAGATGCATCCTTGACTTGATAATCTTCTATTCTCCTTCCCTTTCCAAATTACTCTCGTTCATATTGAATCTTGGCATAAATCCTCTCTTGATTCGCTGAATTTCATTATTTTACTCAATTATAATTTGCGTATCCCTTTTTGTAAATCTCAAGACTCATCTCAAACACCTCTGATCTGCCAATATGGGTAGCATATCATCCAGTCATAGCAACTTCCTGACAGTGGGTTACTTCCATAGAAGAGGGAAAAAGAATATAGTGGATGGTCAAAGTATCCTCAACATTCATGTTAATGGCCCAGTCACTGAGATGGGTGGCTTCATGATCTGAGGAGTTTTTCAAAACAGAATCATTATTGTCTATATTTGCTTTTGTTGTTTATATTTTTCACTGCAAACTCAAAGTGCAACCTGAAAGGGAGCACCAGTTTTGTGGGATCATGGGTTAGTACCAGGGATCCTTTTTTATTGTTTAAGGGCCAGATGACCTGAAGTTTGATGGTGTTGGTTTTTTACCCAGGGTTGCTTCTCTTGGTCAAGAAGTCTTTTCTTAATCTAGATATTGAGCCCGGTATGGTAATTTCAAATAAATACAATTTTTTCTTTAAAATTGCAAAAGGGGAAAAAGTGTAAAATTAATTATAAAATACCTGCTTTTCAAAAGAAAACAAGGGATTTGATCAGAGACCATCTAAGCCGTCCAAGCCTAAATCTAATAGATAAACCAATTGGTTATTGGTTCAAGCCCCAATTAATTTGGTCAATCTGATAGAGCTCACCTCAAAGCTTGGGTTTGAACTCCGATGAAGAGTGACTCTGAGGTAGCAGATTCTTGGTGTATTTGTCAGAGTTAATTGCCAATTTTTGTCATAGTCAATTTTTGTTGAGGATGATGCCTGACAGAAGTTTGGGCTCATAGGTAAAATTGGGATTGATCGCCAACCTATATAGCTATCAATTTTTATTGGGGATTATCCCCAACAGAATTGTGGTCAGTTTGGGATCGCTTCCCATTATTTAATGTATCTGAATCCACCATCTAGGTGAGAATCCCAACAGAGATCATAATAAGGTTCACTTTTTATTCCTTGCTGCAACTTAATAAAATCTATATTAGCCAATCTTTTTATTTAATTAAAAAGGTATTTGCATTAGTTATAAGTGGTCTTCACCATCCCCTTAGTCAATTATCTCATCAGTAGAGAATTTTACTTTTCCCTTGAAAATATTGTTAAATTTATAAATTTTATTTGAGGTGGGTCAACCTGGGGATGATACCGCACCAATTGGGAAGTGAAGAAATTGGGAAAGGAGGATAAAACCTGGAAAACCTCCATGCGCGGCGTATGATAGGCCAGGAACTCCATGGACCGCCTTTGCTATTTGCTATCTCAGTTTTGGGCATTGGTGCGCAAAACCAACACAGTCAAAATCATCCCCTACCCAAAGTCTATTACCAGGATCAAACTTGGGTGGCAGTGGTAGAGGGTCCATACTCTACCACTGGGGTATTCTCCCTCCCTTGAAAATATTGTTGGAATTTAGGTACTAATTCGCACCAGTGAGTAATGAATGCCTAGAATCCAACAAGTGGTGCTTAGTAAAGGGACCTGTACACCACATATTTCTTTCTATAAAATGGAGGCTGTTGGGGGACTAATCCTTCTAGCCTCCCCACTTCCGAGAATTGAGGGTTCCTGCTTTAGTAGAGAAGTTAGCTAGTGCTCTGTCCCAACTTAAAACACTTGAACAGCACTCCACCCCATCCATTTCAAGGACCCTTTTCCGTGATAATTTTACCTCAGGTGAGGGTAGCATTGCCTCGTTCCTCTTCATTTATGACTTGGCTATGGAAGGCATGACTGACCATCACAAAGTCAAGAGTATCCTTTCATGTTTAAGTCAATTAGCTCAAGTGATAGTAGTTCCATACATGGATACCCTTGTACTTGGGCAGTGGTTAAAGAGATGCTTATGAATGAGTTAAGCTCACAGCAGAGTTTAAGACAAGAAAAAATGCCTTCATGCCCCTTAGCCTGCAGGAGTGCAAATAAGTTGCTTCATTTGTTGATCAGTTTTACAATGAAGCTCAGCCCCTGCTCCTTGCAAAAATGCTATTTCTTGATGACACCATTGCTGCTATTCTGAGTGGGTTGACTTCTACCCTTCGCTAGCAAGGCATATTATCTCAATTAAATGGCATTTCCGGAGCATACATGATGTAAAGGAGGCTTTATTAGAGGTTTCAGATCTTTATGAAGTTGAGACCTCCAAAGAGTGGGGTTGAATTTACAATCCTTAATCATTGATGATTTACCAAATGTAGCCTGGTAGAAGGAGTCCACACTTACTCCCCTGGCCTCTCATGTGATCGTTACCTCCCCAAAGCCTGCGCAAGTAATGCGACTTAAAATAGACTCCCCTCCACCACATGAGGTTGGCAAGAATGCACCATTAGTAATAGGGTCAGGTTCTCATGCATCAGTTGCACTCCAGTCCATCATGTGCAGTCAATTAAGATCATATCTCAGGCTACGCTCGCCCCTAAGGGACTTATAACTGTGGCTCCACCTTCACTTTCTTCCAAGCTGCAGTCCATAACTGCTATGGCCTCTTCTCTGGCTACACGCATACTGAAACCTTCTCACCAAGAGCAGACAAAAGTCGCTGAAGATCTGCCAATTTTGTCAAAGGTCAAAATGGTAAGTGAGGCCAAAAGGACAAATCCTGTGATCCAAAGAGGCCCATATGCCACTTTCCTTCTATTGGACCTCTGAGTTGCATAGAGAATCTCTATGATGACGAATCTGAAGGGGGTTACGAAGAGGTTGGTCATTATGTACTAGGAGCCCTAAGCGAAGTGGAAATACTAGATCAATTGAACCATGAAAGAGTTGACATGGCCACAATACCCCATAGAACCTATCTTCAGCAAGTGCTGGGGTGTTTTGAGGTTATTTATACTTCCAGTGATGCTGACCAGGTCATTGGCAAGCTAATTAGATCTACTCAGCAGGTCCACACGCTACAGCCTATTTAAGATAAATACCCTGACACTGTTTATAGACTTGCGTCCAATTTCTATATTAAGGAAGTTCTAGCTCTCTCCCCTAACCTTGGAGGGACCCTACTAAGGAGAAGGTCGTCATCAATGGGGATCTGGTACTAGCTATCCTTGACAATGTCTAAAGTAACCGTTGTTTCTTCAAAACCAATTAAGAAGATCAAGTTGGCCCCTGACTTGAAATATACTCAAGAGTTTGGGACTTCCGGTCCCAAAAAAACTTGCGCCATTGGGGCGTACTCCTCTTCTCCCTTTCAATTTGAACTTATCTTGTCAGCCCCAGCGGTGGCTTTAGCTAGTACCACTTATTACCTGCTCATCAGGACCCAATTTATAATTGAGTACGATGTGAATATTAACCTGAAGCAGGGCTATTTCTCACTGCTTAATTACGAAGTTCTCTTGGTGCTAACTAACAATGAGTTTAATAAAAAAGATTACACTTACTTAAGGGAGAATACCCAAGTGGTAGAGTATGGACCCTCTACCACTGCCCCCGAGTTGATCCCAGTAATGGACTTTGGGTAGGGGACGATTTTGACTGTGTTGGTTTTGCGCGCTAATGCCCCGAACCAAGATAGCGAATAGCAAAGGCGGTCCATGGAGTTCCTGGCCTATCATACGCCGCGCATGGAGGTTTTCCGGGTTTTATCCTCCTTTCCCATTTTCTTCTCTTCCCTAATCAGTGTGGTACCGTCCCCAGGTCGGCCCACCTCGAATAAAATTTAAAAAGATTACACTTACTTAATTGATTATCCTTACTCCGCCTTACCTCTGCATTATACTGCAGCGGGGCCAAATACAAAGAAGTTATCTGAATCAGTGGATTCACTAGAGGGTATCCCCTTTTATGCGGCTGAGGAGATAGTAGTTGAAGCAGGTGAAGAGAAGGTGATTGACACCAAGATTACCTTGCAGATCCCCCATAACTGCCTATTGCACATCACAAGTATTGATGGCATAAGCCCTTTAGAGCCTCAAGTGTTTCCAGGTGTAATAGACCCAGCTTACCAACAACTCATCAATATCCTGCTATGGAATCTTATCAAGAATAACATGGTCATAAAGAAGCATCATGAGATTAAGAAAAGCCTACTGATCCCTATTGAGGACTTCCACATAGTCCATTGTATTAGGTCTATGTTAGACATGAGCTTACCTACAGATCAATTTTTATGCACATTGCCTTGCGTTCGAATTTCTGATGAGCTTACTCTCACTGAGCTTGAAAAAGTCAACGCTTTACTGGATTCCTACAGTGACACCTTCTCTAGATCTGATACTGACTATGGCCGCATGTAGGATTGGAGCCATACCATTGATGTTGTTGATGCCCATCCTATTTAATCCAAGCCCTATTGGAGATCAAAAGTGAGGAGCTTTAGATTAGGACGGAGCTTAAACAGTTACTTGACGCTGGGATACTGGTTCCTTCTCAAAGCCCTTGGTCGTCTCCTCTCTTGCTTATAAAGAAGAAGAATGGAGGTCATCAGGTAGTTATGGACTACAGCAAACTGAACAACCTCACCAAAAAGGATAGTTACCTTATCCCCCAAATTGACGATGCTCTGGCTCAACTTTCCAGATCCAAGGTATTCTCCGCCATGGGCCTAGCTAGTGGATACTGGCAGATGGACCTTTCTCCACAAGACCAGGAGAAATGTGTGCTTATCTACAGCGAGGGCCTTTTTCAACCCACCTGGCTACCTCAGGGGTTGTGTAATGCATCTGCCACTTTTCAGAGGGCCAAGGATCACATTCTGCAGGATCATAAGTTGAGTTATAGGATAGTCTATCTTGACATTATCGTTTTCTCTAAAACCTTCAATGAGCATCTCACGCATCTGAAGGAAGTTTTTCAACTCTTGCGGGCTTCTCACATTAAGCTGAAGCCCTCCAAATGTACGTTTCTCAAAATAATAATTGGATTTTTGGGACATGCCATCTCAAAAGGACAGGATCTAACCTCTCCACGATAAGGTTGAAGCTATAGCCAAGATTCCTGCGCCAAAACCCTACGTGATATCCAGGTGTTCCTGGGCATGATGGGGTACTATTATCAATTTATCCCCAAATTCGCTCAGCTCAGTAACCACTCATTCGCCTCTTGGACAAAAACACTCCTTTCCATTGGGGAGCGGACAAAAGGCTGCATTTGAAACGCTAAAAAAGTTGTTGCAGCAACGGACCATCCTGTGCCACCCCAACTATAAAAAATTCTTCATGCTGTTTACTGATGCCTCCAACTATGCTATTGGAGCTATCTTTGCTCAATTGAATGAGCATTTGGTTGACCGTCCCATTTCATACTTCTAAAAAGATGCTTTCTAAGGCGGAATGCAACTATAGCGTCACAGAGAAGAAGTGCCTTGCCATATTAATTGCTGTCAAATATTATCGCCATTTCCTATCTGGGACCTCCTTTAAAGTGGTTACTGACCACGCCTCTTTATAGTGGTTACAGAATATGAAAGCTCCCACTGGCCGGTTGGCACGTTGGGCTTTGAAGCTTAAGCACTATGATATGACCATTGAGCACTGATCTGAGATGTGCCACATGAATGTCGATGGATTGACCCAGCTGCCAGTTCTTCACTTAGACAATAGCTAAGCAGAGAGGCTACATGACCTCATAATACCCCTGACGTATGGGCGGATGAGGTTGAACCCATTCAGAAAATTCTAGATCAACACTACCATAACACTAAGGTGGAAATGGGAAGCTATACAAAGAAGTAGGGGTGAACTGGTTCCCCTACCTCCGACCATCTGAGCGAGTACAAGTCATTATGGAGTCTCACGCCATCCTAGGGCATAGCAGTGTGTGGAAAACCTATGAGTGGGTGAAAGAACGCTACTACTGGGAGAAAAATATGAGACCATAATTGATGTCCTGGATGCCCGTCTGACCTGCAAGAGACAATCCAGCTTCAAGACTTGGTATCAATATCAACCTATTAGTCCTCAACATCCCTTTTACACAATAAGCCTAGCTGTGGTTGTCCCTCTACCCCAAACTAAGGGTGAAGTTTAATATATATTGATAAATATTGATCACTTTACCACGTGGGTCAAGGCTGTGGCTCTTTCAGATCAGATGTCAAAACCACTGCCACTTTCCTCCACCAATGTATCTTCACTCGCCATGGTTGCCCACAGTTCTTCTCTGTAATAAATGGGAAAAACTTCCCCTCAAGATTAGTTAAGATTCTAGCCACTTTTATGGGAGCCCAGCACTTTATTGGCCCCTTTCAACCCTTCCACCAATAGTATTGCTGAAAGAGCTAATAGAATTTTTGGTCTCTCTCTTAAGAAAGATGGCTACTTCAGACCCTCTTTACTGGGATTTATATCTTCCCAGTGCACTCATGGCCTACCATATCAGTTATCACCTGATCCTTAAAATGTCTCCATTCCATGTGTTGTATGGCCAAGAAAATGGAATGCCTGATTTACTAGCTAAAGATGGTTTCTAATCTAGGACTGATTATCCAGATCAAGCCATGAAGAAGTTGGCGCAGCACATCATCCAGTTACAGTCTGAGGCGATGACTAATTTAGCAAAAACTGTCACTAAAGAGGGACAAGCTGCCAATATGCTCTGGACACCTCTCCCTTTATTCCAAGTATCAGACTTGGTACTCTACTATCACAACCATATCATGCCTAGAAGGGAAAAGCTTGGGCCATTTGGGAGGGACTTTTTGTAGTCACATATAAGCAATGGGATGAATACTCCATCAAATCTCTTGCATCTGGAGTTACCATTAACCGAGTTCTTAGCCTTTTCTTGTGACCATATTCTCCCACTAACACTATTGAAGTGGTTATATTGGACAATTACAAGTCCAATATTGCAATAAGAGTGATTTGGGTTTTCGATTTTAATAACATTGGCCAAAGAACCCTAGTCAATTATCAACGGAACCCCACAAATTTGGGTAGTACAATTGCCTCCAATCCTCGGCTGAATCGCCCTATGACTGGTAGCAGAGTTTTGCCAAACTTGGGGCAAAATTGGTGGGGTTGTTCCAAGGGTCCTCTACGTCCCCTCTCTAATTTAGTTCAAACACCTACTCTGTGACCACCCCATTTTATAGCCTTAGAGGGATTTTCACCAGAGAAAAATATTTCTCCATCCAATAATTCGATAAAAATTTTAAATCACGTCTCACGGGTATATCCTACCTGCTACTAACCCTCCATCAGCTGTTACATCCAAGAAAGGCGAATCTCAAGAGCTCCAATAGGTCAAATCCCCATATTCTCTAATTTGGAGATTCCTAGCCTTACCTAAACTTTTAGTTTCAAAACTAAATACTAAGCAGAAGGATCATAATAGGATTCACTTTTTATCCCCTTGCCGCAACTTAATAAAAATTTATAAAAACCAATTTTTTTATTTGATTCAAAAGGTATTAATTTTAGTTATAAGCGGTTTATACCATCCCCTGAGTCAGTTATTCCGTCATTAGAGAATATTACTTCTCCTGCGGAAATATTGTTGGAATTTAGGTGTAAAACCCACCAGCGAGCACAATAAACGCATAAATCCAACAGTGGCATAAGATGTAAAAAGGCTTTGAACTAACCGTTGAGACACTCAAGCATTATTCCAAGGCGTTCAACGTAAAATTAACACCGCTAAATCTATTATAGTGCAAGTCAGTACACCCTTCTCCTCCTTTTGGCCTGTAACCAACTTTCTACACCTTCTGGCACCTATTATCTAACCACAAACATAAATAGTTGTGATCAATGACAATGAGGACTTTATAATGGATGCAACGAACTTTCATAGATAGCTTGAACTGACGGAGAATTAACCGTCAGGGTCTAGCCCTGATGAAAAACGTGTTTCTGCTATTAAAGGTATGAGCTCTTAAATACACTTTTTCCCTTTGCAAACAATGTTTACTTAAGACTTAATGTGATACCCACTGCAAAATACAAGAGTTTATCCACTTGCCCACCATCTGACAAATTTTTAACCCACATTGAAGGTGGTCTGAACTTTTGAACACAAGAATAAATGCCACCTTAATACTTACTGGCTTCTCATACCCTCCATTTTCATGGATGTGATAAAACGCAACAGTGGGCTCCAGCTCTATGCCAGGCGTTAGTGGCCACCTGAGACTCCCTCAGCTCTCTTAATGGCTGTCAGAGAATAGCAATCTAACCACCCAGCCCACAGCCTCAATCATTCCTCAATTTTATACTGGTACAGGCCCTCTTAGCCCTCAAAAGGGTAGGTGCATAAATGTACCATGCTTTCCTGTATAAAAGGAGTGTTTCTGGTATCAGCTACCTCTGAAAAACTCTGGTCCACAATAGGAGGATTGTTACCTCGCGCCTCAACCCTCTTGAAAGTCCCCAATATGTCCTCTCCTCCTCAAATTTCTACCCCCACCATGGAGTGCAATCTCAGGGCGCTCTGGAGGGACATCAACCACCTTATTCTCTTAACAAAAATGTCAAATACATTGTGGTAGGTTCTACACTGCTCATATAGGGCAGGGAATTAAACTGGTACCACTTTCCAGCTTGAGAGCTGCCTCAATGCACCAGGCCAATCAAAACCCCTCTTCTACTTATTTCTTGCCCCCTCATTAGCCCTTCTTGCACAAGGTCTACAAAATCCTTCAAGTAAAACCCTGGATTGGCCTCCAGTTCAGGACACTATGTTCGCCTTCTTAGTCCCCAACTGCCAACCAATTCCTTTAAGTCCTTTGATTTGGCGTAATGATATGTATCTTCTATAATATGTACCTTTAAGCTGCTTTTGACTCCCAGCTGTGGACATTACCCCACAAGATTGCTTATTTTAAGGTGCATTTTTGAGATGGCCCCAAATATTTTGGCCACATCATCATCCGCCATTTAATCTATCCATTTATATCTTGTCTCTGTTGGATTATAACCTCTGTTATTTAATCGATCCACCCATCCCTTCCCCTACCTTAAGCTCTTAGAAGCTCAGGTATAGAAGTCAATAATATTTGTTAAATCCCTCTCTCTGGTTGGGACCACCTAGTAATTAAAAAATATGGTACCTCCTTTTATCACTAAACTAAAGTGTCTCAGTTGATCTTATAAGGAACTGCTAAACCTTGGCTTAATTTTCAAGTTTGCAACTGGAATTTTCACGAAAAGCTTTCTTTAAGAGTTTAAGTTTTCATCAAAGAAGTGATAAAAATGTTGCTTTTCTCAAGGTGCACTAGTACCCATGGTAAATTTAAGTTACATATAATTGTGTCCATGGCTCTCTATAGCGTAGCTGGGGCATTTTGATGACATTGATACATCCTTGCCAGCTGAAATAGGCTCTCTTGAGTTATAAACACGCACTTCTCACGCTCTTCTTTGGGCATATCAATCTAAAAATATCTGCTTATGCGTCCATAAAAAAAACTCTGTGCATTCTAGTTTCTCCAAAGCATCATCTATCCGCATAATGGGGATAAAAGTATCAAAGTAAAATTATTAATTATTAACCAATGATGAACCAGAGTGCTTACATCTTTATTCTTATAAGATGTTTGGCCAAGACTTTTGATGGCACTGACATGTCGTGAATGAGGTGCTCTTTGATATACTATAATATCTGTTATTATGACTCAGAAGGTTGTCTAATTTAGCGTAAATAGATTGTTCTGTTTTCTTCAGTGTCATTAGATTAATTAACGCATTTAGTGCATCCTAGATCAAAATTTTCTTGTGCAAGTATATATTGGTATCTGTGTATAAATCCATATGCTTGACTCTACTCTAGTTTAGTCAAAATACCTAATTTAGCCATTGGGATGATATTATTGATTATTAAATATCTTTATTGGGAAATCATGATTTGTAAAATATATTAAAATGTAAAACAATTTGATTTTATAATAGGAGAGAGATTTAAAAAGGTGATTATTTTGATGCCTCTTGATTGTGATCAGATAAACTTGTAAGTTGGCACATAAGCATGGATTTCTTCATGGCTAGATAACTATTTTAGCTGCTATAATAGCTCAATTTATGATCTTAGATAGTGGTTGTCGATTTTTGACATACAATCCCAACAGAATCTTGATGGTCAGTCTTAAAAAAGCCACTTAGGTCCTGACTGCATGGTCACTTCCTGGTTAGCACATAGAGGAATATCATTTACTAAATAATATAAATGACAACTACTTGAAATTTGTTCAGTACTTAGTGTAATTGATCAGGATTACCCATTCTTATAAGCAAATTGATAAGTAAACCTAATTTACTTTTTTCATTCTTCCCATTCCTGTTATAGTGCGGAAGAATAAACTGGCTAAGGATGGTAAAAGTGACATCCTTGTGATTCGTGAGCGCTCCTTATCTTCCTTGGAAATTAGTCCCAGATATAATTTATAGTTTAGGTTTGGAAGCACAATGGTTGGCTGATTACTACAATATTCCTAAATTGAAAGGGAAGAGTGCTATATGGACTAAGGAACTTAGTTTAATGTGCTTGAAGTGCCATACTCTTGGCAGTGGGCAACTTCAAGTGCTATTTTCAGCTCCTTCACTAAAAGTGTACTATTATTATTGATAAGGGCTCCGCTATCAATGAAGGCCTAAACTTGGACCTTGTTGATGGATCTATCAACATATGTACAATTAATAGGCTCAAAAGTATTTACTGGGTGTGTTCTGATTGTTGCCTAATTCCAGATATAACTTTAAAATTGAAAAGATGTCAGGAAATATTGGCCAAAGAATTCATTTATTTTGGCATTTGTACACTATGGAGTGAGGGCACTTAATGGTATATATAGTGTTTAAGTCTAACTATGATCAACAATAATCTTAGCATAGGGTTTGATGCTTGTACTGAGGCTTCGCTGTCAATTTCTACTGGCTTTAGCTCTCTTCTTATGTCCTTAGTAGTGATCATTTGTACATCACTGGATACAATGTGAGGAAGGATATTTTTACCCAGGTGTTTTAAGAAAGTTTGCTAGGATTAGGAGGAATGTTTCTGCCAACGTTAATAGGATAGATCATTCCTCCTCTACCCATTTTTCCGCGTCTTTGTCCTGTTGACTTGATGGTAACATTTATCGTAGCTTTTCAACCATACAAATGAAGCAATGACTGGCTATGTGCACTTTTTGGACACATTTATGGTATGTAGTTGGGGCCAGCTGCCTTTTTCTTCTGACTTCTAATTCATGATCTAAAGTTTAGCCCATGGTCAAAAAATTTATTACTATTCTGCACAGAAAATCGTATCTTCTGTTAATAAATGGCCAAAATAGGGTCCTGCAGCTACTAGTGCAACATCTCAAATGGTCAGTTAACTCTTAATTACTCATATTGCAATAGAATGCAGGGATCATAAAACAGCTTAGGTCAAGGTAAGGCTTGACAGCATGTTCCATGCCATATTAGCATCAAAATGTTTGTAATAGCGTTAGCCCAATCAAGGCATGCACTTCATGATAGAACCTGTCATTAAAGATTTTAACATACTAGTTCTGTTTAACTTCAATATCTAGGATTCTAATACTGGACCGCCAGCCTCTCAACCCCTCCAAACTATTTATTATTGCGTTCTTAGTACCAAATTATAAACAACTGTATGCCAAATAGGGCATGACTAAGTCATAGTTAGAATACCAAAAGAATTGATTAACAAGGGGCCTTTATGTGATAAACGTTCTCTCATCAATAATCTGGACAGCTTTAAAAAAATGTGAAATTTAACTTATATAATTTTGGCAAATTAATGGTTTAAAGGTGTCACGGGCTAATTCTAAGACAAGCAAAGCTACACTTCTCCCCATAAATGAGCTTCTTGACAAATACTGGTCAGAATAAGCACTCATGTCTGATTAGTAGTGTTTGTGGTCGATATGACTTCAAAACCTTTGATAAACTATGGATGTTTAATCTGTCTAATTATACATTGGTATAGTTCTCCAAAGACTCTGCTCAATGCTATTTTTCAGGACTGCTCAATTCTAGGTTCTAGAATATGGGTTTTTGTATGCTTTCCCAAAATTTTTCTGGATAATGACTGGTGCTTTCTAGTCCTAAACTCCCAAAAGTCTATTCATACACTGACAACTTTTCTCCTTGAGGGCTAAGACTGTAATTTTTTTTCACGTTCATTTTAAACAAAACTTACTTGTCTATAATAAGCTTGATGTCTTCAGTTGAGCTCTTCATTATTAAGCGTTGTTAATTCATTTTTCTTACTTTTTATTTCTACCAAGTTTGTTCAGATTTTTGTCCTTTACTCTAACAGTACTGACAAAATATATAAGACCTCATCCCTGATTTTAGCATTCTTTCTTCCCTATTTAGGACTGTAGTAAACATACTAGGTCTTTAATATCTTTATGTAGATAATATATAGTTTGAGAAAATTTGCTCTATTAACTCAGTATTAAATAAAGTCACAATATTTCTGTCTGGCTAAAGTTGCTTTTTTGGTCATACTTATTAATGGAAAGACAATAATTTAGATTGGGCTTTCAACTTTTTAAAATAGGTGGGTAACGTCTTGTGCTCATTCTTGTAGTAAATTTTTCTGTTCAAGGACTTCAGCATGCTTTTTAGACCCTTCCTTTAGGATCTCTTCAAAATAACCAGCCCGTTGTATGCTCTAATTACTTTTTTAGTATTGGTCATAATGGTCTTTAAGACAGATATACCACACCAAGAATTTTGTAGCCAGTACAGGTTTCAAACTTGTATTGAACAAAACCTGCACTAGGATGGAAGCAGGATTTGCCTTTCCAGGCTAACCACCCTTCATAATGGCCTTTGAAACTTTGGTAAACTGAAACTTATTCTCTCCTGTAAGATGGATTAGTAAATTCTCTTTTCCTACTATTTGCGTTAAAATTAGTCAGCTAGATATCCTGTCTTGCCAAAAACAGTGAGTATTTTTGATAATAATCTATACAAGGCAGCCAGGAACTCAAAATTTGAGTGACTGTGAGTAAGGCATCTGGCAAGGGGCGCCATGGTATCCTCATATTATATCAAGTAGATTTACTTTTAGTGCCTGATCCTTTAAGTAATAGAATAAAGTAAAGGATAAGTCAATTTTGGTTGGATTAATCTTATAGACTTGGAATAGTGTGTTCATCATATCTATTTCAAACTTTTGTTTAGAAAAATATTGGGTTTGGTGATGATACATGCGCTCCTCCCATCATTATTAGATCCAAGGAGTATATATACTCTCCTAACCTTTTATGATCTGTTGGTAACAAAATAAATAGTGATTTCTCTATCACTAATCTCTTATATCTATCCCCTTATTCATGGTATATTCTCTCTGGCTCTGATTTTGTGGATTTATATTATAATGTTGTACTAATCCAAGGGAGCACCAGTTTGTTAATTTTCCGGCCAGTAAGTCTGAAATATATAACTTGAGGGAAGTTTTTAAGATAAAACTAGCCTGTATAAATTATCTCCAGTTTTTAAATAAAAAAAGATACCCTGACAATATATTTTCAATATAATCACGTATCTTACAAGTCATAAATGCAGCTACTTTAAAGGATCCTCCTATCCAGTCTGGATGCGTTTGCGGCCAGTGGACAGCAAAACCAAGGACTTAATTTCTACTGACTTAAGAATGGGACATTCTAAAGGTTAAATGAGAAGCAAACCAGTTTACATGCATATCTAAGGCCCGCATTACAAGCCAGAATACTGTAATGTGGTATCTGAGCGTCTTACTAGGGAAAACCTTAGGGTGATAGAGGCATGGATGGCAACAACTCTTCATGGTTCCCAGCTGATGGTTTACTGCATAATATTTAATTGTTTAAGTAATGTAACATAGTTGGATAGATTGAGCCAGATAGGTGGCATAAAAGAAAAAAGTATGAGGCTGTAGAAGTGCGCAAAGTGCATGAGAGATTGGCAATGGTATTTAGCATAAAAAAATTTTATATAAGTTTAATCACCGCGTTAAAATGCTAAACAATGCATTAGAACATCGGCCTCCAATATAGTTGGCACTTCATTGAAGGTGTACATCACTTAAGTGATTTGATTTACTAAGAGTATAAGGTGAAGGGCAGACTCCACAGTAAAGGTTGTAAGGGAATGCCAGTTCTTTAAGTTAGAATTAGAATAAGAAATAAAATGGAAAGATACCTTATGGAGGACAGTTACTTTAAAGTAAAGGTGGAGGAAATTAAAGAAAGGAGCCCAGAAACTTTTTTCGCCAGGGACTTTGCATGAATTTTAGTTGGGTAGTTTGGTAAGTTTGTAATAAATATGAGTAGTGCTTTAGTAGGATTAGATCAAGTTAGAAAAACCTTTGATAGTGCGTGTTCCAGATTAAGGAAATCCAAACTGATTGAAATGAATCTTACACACAGGTTGAGTTGGACTGGAGATCCATTTGCACCAATTTTACAAGAACCCTCTTTCCTAAAGGTTTAAATTAATTTACAATGGGTCAAGTTAAAGTTTTTGAAAAATTTGATTCAAAAACCGTGATAAAATCAATAAACTAATTTGGCCTATCATGCTTGCTGTTGCTAATATGTTTTTTGTGCTGGGTTGGACAAGTTACTTAGTATTGTCAGTGACTAAGTCATGATTAGGTTAAGACTAAGGTTCCTGCTAGATGCCCTATACTGAACTCCTCCCTGCGCAACCCTTAAGTCATATTTAACAAAGCAAGAAGAGTAAAAGGGGGACAGAGACTGATCATTAGGGGCCATTGCTTTTAACTCATTTCTTATCTACCTCATAGGCTAGGTCACTTATCTTAGAAAGAGGCTTTAATTGAGTCTTTGGCACTATCTTACACTTGTGAGAAGGATTGTTCAAAATCCAGATGGAAGGACTGGTCATCTGAATTGCAGTATCCTTCCTTTTTTGGGATAAGATACATTCCTCCTTTTGGGACATGAGCGAGGGCGTAACTTTTGTGACTCTTGTAAGCTTGGTGTAGAAAAGGGCTACATTTCTAGGGGTAAAATATTGTAATAGAGCATCATGTTGATAGACGTGAAAGGCTATTACAATATTTTACATCTAGTGCTCTCTAGTGCTTACCAAGCTTTTTTTATAGGAAGGATAACCTTTTAAGTACAGCATGTAAAGGATCAAGCGGCGTGATTTTCTAAAGGCTCAGCTTACCTCTTCCACTGCCTCTTTGGAATCTTCTACCATTTATAGTTTTAGCTGACGTGGACATTGGACCCTTAACGGAGACAACTAAGACACATGGATCACAATATAACTTTTAATCTAGAATGATATTAATCCTTAAGGCGCCATTTACCAAGTCCTTTAGCACTTCATAAGGGCCATAGTAGGTGAACGCTAATCTTTCCGGAAGAGACTTACATGTCAAAGCAATTAATGTTGAATATTACAAGGGATTCTTCCTTGAGCTCATGGTCCAGCTGGCATTTATGTTCTTCACCCCTACAATCTAATAACAAATTTTTACAAAATCTAATGTAAAGATTATAGCTTTGTGTAGGTAGGCCAAGCATTCCTAAGCTTCTGGAACTAGAAATTAAGGAGGGTGCACTCTGGAATGAGGAGGTATATCCCATATTGTCCTAAAACTGGGAGAATCTAGTGGATGCATGATGGGTGTTGTTATATGCAAACTGCGTAAAGAGAGCTCTGATTCCCATGTTTCATGACTTGAAGAGGTATAACATTGGAGGTATTTCTCTAAGGTTATGTTATTCCTCGTAGTATGACCATTAAATGGGGGTGATAAGAGGTTAAGCGACAGGGTTTGATTTGGATGAGATCAAGAAGAGAACTCCAAAAATCTGACAGTGATTTGAACTTTAGTCACTTTATATCTCCAGGGAGACCTTACATTGAGTCATTGGTTCTCAAACAGGCTTAAGGTTTCTCAGAAGTAATTTTAGTGTTGCAAGGAGAAAAGAAACAGAACTCAGTCAAACAAAAAATTACCACCATGATCGCATAATAGCCTTTTTAAGGAAAAACCTCTGAAAGAGTTTAGAAAACACCAAGGTTTAAGGCCTTAGCCTGTTGCAATGAATCTATAAAGTCTTTCTTCCCCATTTTTTCAAACTTAGAGCAAGAACACACTATATAACATGAGATCCACGAGGGGATTATTTGAGTGGATCCTGACTAGTTTTAAGTTCTCTCAAAAACCCTGTACGTTTTAGATCCAGGATGAACTACATTTAAGGATCATGGTGCTCTTAAAATTAACTGGTCATGGAAGGGGTTGAACCTAAAACTTTGTCCCTGAACTGATTATCCTTTCCTTGAGGCATAGTGATTACGCTTCTGGATTTTTCTTCCTGATTTTTACATAACTATATCCATTATGTGAAGGGCAGCTGGGAAGCTAGTACTTGTCAAGGAGGGGCACATCATAATGTAGCCTTGTAAAAAAAACTGAGAAAGGAGTTAGCTTCAGGAACTGAAAGTAGGGAACAATAGTTGTGAGTTCAGGGAGCTTAAGTATGCGTGGATTAATGGCAGGTTTCTACTCACATGTCTGAATAGCAAGGACCCTTTGATAAGCTTATATAAAATTAAAGTTTCATAGATCGCAGTAAGCTCAAGATTTTTTTGAGGTGGGCCGACCTGGGGATGATACTGCACCAATTAGGGAAGTGAAGAAAATTGGAAAGGAGGATAAAACCTGGAAAACCTCCATGCGCGGCGAATGATAGGCCAGGAACTCCATGGACCGCCTTTGCTATTCGCTATCTCGGTTCGGGGCATTGATGCGCAAAACCAACACAGTCAAAATTGTCCCCTACCCAAAGTCCATTACCAGGATTGAACTTGGGAGGCAGTGGTAGAGGGTCCATACTCTACCACTGGGGTATCCTCCCTAGTAAGCTCAAGATTTTAATATAAAAAATTCTGTAGTTTTCTGTAACACATTAAGGGATTAGTGGTTAGTTTGCATAATAATTTCATTCTGAGCCCTCTGGAGGAGTTATTTCTAGTGAGTCATGCATAGAGACCGCCACTATTTTCATAAATCTCCCCGGCTTCCTTGGTGGACAAAAACCTTATGAGAAACTTAAACAAATGGATTCTCAACCCCATCTTGCTCTTGGAGAAGCACTGCACTCATGGAAAGTGATAATGTATCACAAGCACAATGAATAGCTTGAATGTGTCCATGTGCCTGAGAGCTGGCGCCTTAAGTATGAGCTCTTTGATTGAATCAAACGCCTTCTATCATTTACTTGTCCATTTGAAGGGATTATTTTTTTGATATTGCATGGAGAGGACCTAAATATTGAGTAAAAGTGGGGGAAATTCTTGAGTAAGATCACCGTCCTGATAATGTTTTAAAGTTGTTTTTGAATGAGTGGGGTGCGCTTGGGATGGATAGCTCCAACTTGAATGGGAGAATCACATAGCCACCATTTTAACTAGGTTCTACAAAAATGTCTTTTCTTTATGATTTATTTTACACTTGAGGGTTTCACAATGATCCACCCTGTGGAGGGAAGCCATCACCGCAGCCAGACTTTCTGTGTGTTGCTTCCAGGTGAGAAAAGGGATAAGAATGCTATAAATCTAGGCGACAGCGCATAACATTTTAAGGTCGCCTTGAACATCATTGGTAAGACCCTATAAGGTCACTGGTACTTTATTTTCCCAAAAAGCCATCACTTTAGAATGGAATATCCACCTCATTTTTTAGATAGCTGTGAGTCACTCCTTTCCATTCTTGACTCTTAATTTATTAAAGGCATATATCAGGGTAAGATAGAGAATACTTGCGACTTTGCAGTTGCCTGAGCATTTGATTGTTCCAGTGGATGAGATATGGTTAAGAGACTTTAACATTATTAACATGCCCATAATCAACGCAGGGCCGTAGGGATCCAAATGATAACTGAGAAAAGACAACAGGGTAATGTAACGAAGAGGACTTCTTGACAATCCATGCCTCTGCTAACATACATCCAGCTATACATTTAAAGCTTTTTCTCTTCCTAAGTGTAGGAGTATATATTGCAGTTTATCTTAAAAAAAGTTTGTCAATTGAAATACCAGGTCATACTCTATTGAGGTAAAATCTGGTAAACAAACTCATGTTTGAAACATCCTTTGTATGGGCGAGGAAAGAAAGGAATTTTATTAAAGATCGCTGGAGGGAGGAATGGGAGGTGAGATTTAAATTAAAGATTCTCAGGTGGGAGGGCATCTTGTGGATATTCCTCAATGAGCCTAATATTGGTAAAAGTGAGGTTAATGCATTAATGCTTTATGTTATTCTACCGAAGATGCCATAAACCCACACCAATAGTTACAGGATATAAAAAACAGGGCACTGACAAAAAATGTTTTCAGATACAGAGTTTATGGACAAAAAATTGGACTGTATAATAATAAGTAGAAAACAACATGGAATGAGAGGGCGCGAACAATATTGGAGGAGTTACATTGATGTCCAGGTCATAGCTTATAAATTTCTGAGGTACAAAAAATTTTTAACTGCTCCTGTGTCCTTGGGAGCCATCACATTAATCTCGTGGACCCAGAATGGAAGGTGATGTTGTATGTGAAATATTCCTAAAATTTATTTATTAAGCTTAAGTGAGAGAGCAGCTGAGGCGAAAGAAGGAGCCAAGATGATAAGTGTCCTCTTAATAACTGTGATATGTGCTTGCTTCCTCTAGAGCATATGTTTTCTCAAGCTAATTAGATGATTGGGTGATATAATGGGTATAACCCAGGTTGTCCATAACAGGGCAAAGTAATTAAAGGTTTGAAAGTAGTGAGGAAATCCTAACACCTAGGTGGGTGAAAGCCTCTTTAATTTCAGAGAGAAGGGCTGAGATTGCAAATTGATGTCTAGTTTATTATGTCTTGGATGTAGCTAATTTAGAGACTTCCCATACATTCTCAATGTACCAACGCCAAGTAGATGTACATAATGCAAAGGGCTTATCTGTCCTGATGAAATTAAAATTGGACGTTATAAAGGTTTAGTGAGGAGATTACTGGTTCACATGAATACTTAAGGCCCCCATATTAAGCCAGAATGCTATAATGGGGCAACCGCAGGTAAAACTCAGACTACCTGAAAGGGTGGGAGAGGCATTAAGAGCAAGCAACTCCTCAGAGTTCGCGTTTGTTAGTTAGTGCATAGTAATAGATTTTAAAAATCTGGTCATGTGTAAATGGATTGCGCCATATTAGGTAGATTGGTAAGGTAACATATAGTCACAAGGATGTGTTAGGTGTAAAACATATCAGTAATGGTGAATGGCATCATAAAATTTTACAATTTTAATAACCTTAATGTATGTTGCTGGATTGGTGAATTGGAAAGCCCACTCTGTTAGTTCAGATAGCACTCATGGATGACAACATGTATCTCAAGATAGACTTAAATACAGGGACCATCTAGTACTAAAAAAAAGATAGACTTAAATACCTAATTTTTATGAGGTGGAGGGAGAAATCTACGGTAAAAAAGTATGGAAAAATGTGTTATCTAAGGGTTTTTAAAATAATATAGACTGATAATTTGCCATAAGGAGGGCTGTTGCCTTTATAGTAGGGCAGAAGAACTGGAAAGAAGCTCAGGAACTAGCCTGCACTCTGGCCTATATGGGGTATAGAAATTAGGAAAATATGAAATAGTGTAGTAAATTGATGGGAGAGGTTTCAATATGTTTGGGTCAAGTCATAAAAATCTTTGACAGCGCATGTTAATATCAAGAACAGTTAAACTGGTAGTATCATTCTTGGACTGTTAAATTGACTGGTGATACATTACAGCTGGTTTCACAAAAACCCAATATTCATACAAAACTAATAAACCCAACCATGGGGAGTAATAGAGGATTCAGTGGTTCATTCTGCAATCTATACTATTTATAATTAATTATATTTGACCTAATGTGCTTTACTAAACTTTATATGAGTTTTTGTCAGAGTTAAACAATTAATGAGTATTTTAAGTGGCCAGGCTATAAACGGGTTGAACTAAGGGTCCTTCCAAAGGCCCAAACTGGACCATTTTCTTGTACACCACTTCAATAGATTTAGCAAAGTATAAGAAGAAAATGAGTAAAGATGGAGGATAATTAATCCTTGGCAGTGACTTTTCGGTCATTACCCACATATGCTAGGTTAATGATCTAGGAAAGATGCTCTACTGGAGTTTTGGGACCTCTTTTAATCCTGTGAGTATATTAGAATGATTCATATAGATGTGTTGATCTTATGAACTTGAATTGCAGCATTTTTACCCTTCTAAATCTCACATGTAAAACGCAAAATATGATGAGTTTTAAATCTCATATAAGCTTTTTAATAACTAGGAACATACTCCATACTTAAGCAATAGTATAAGCTTGACTTCCTTTTGAGGTAGTTTGTAAAGCACTCCTAATTAGGTATTTTTGATAATGATACAAAACAGGCATTAAGGTAGAAGCCAAGATAAGGGTATATAAGATTATTTTTTTGAGATATGAAATGATATGATATGGTGTTGAGATGATATTTCATAAGTTGGTATGACACTAGTATTTAATTACTGCAAAGACATCTCTTGGACATACTCATCAAGTGTATGAGCTCATTTTATATCATACTAATCCTGTAAGGTCATGGCAAAGGCTAAGAACTTTTTATGCTTTCAATATCAGCCTATAATTGGTCAAATAATAACAGCTTCAGCCTAATTGCAGGTATAGGTGCTTTTGTAATTAAGAGAAGTTTGGGTGCAATAATGGCACTAAATATATGCATAATACTCCAAAAAGAATGATTTTATCTATGTCATACATAAAAGAAATGATAATAAAGGGTAAAAAAGAAGTAGAAATTAATATTGTTATATCATTAATTAGGATGCATTAATGTTAATTTTGGCTTGCCACATTAACTACCTCATTTACAGATTAAGCATTTAAAATATTGTTAAAAAACAATCTGTTTGTCAATTGTTGTTGACAAAATTATTAGTCATAATTAAGCAAAAGATATAATCCAATGATTAATTTTGATTGATGTTTCTTCAGGGATCATCCCCAACAATATAATGAGTATTTTGATGATGGATTGATAGTTGATAGTCAAATTTTCATGACGAATTATTCAGGCTGAGGCGCTGAATAATTTAAGTCGTTTTTATGAAGCTACAGAAGCGTTTTAACGCTTCTTTTAGAGGTAGTTAGTAATCATAACCAGGCAACATGGCCACTATAACACCTGTGTATGGTTCCTGACATGAAGAGATGGCTGCCAAACTGTAAAGGTTACACTCTGAGGACTGCCTACGGTGAAGGAATCTGCCATTATCAATAATTTAATCCTAAAGGTCAAAAGTTTCTGAGAGAACAACCACTTTTCTTTTAGTGAGTCATCTATAAGTTTTCCTTCTTTTGCCTATAAAAAACCTATCATTTTCTATTAAAAATCAAAATTCAATTGATATATATTTATATTTTACTTATGAATTGAAGATTGAAGGGAAAAAGGGTCTCAGGTTGTATTTCCTAATCTACAGTTTACCAGAGTGTATTTAGGGTCACTTACAGTGATGAATAAATTATTAGTTGTCACTATACAACTAGTGTCCTTAGTATTTTTATAACTAACCTGTGCAGTAAACTACAAAAAGTTTACACCTGGTGCTCACTAGGGGTAGTTGAGTCTTGTTGATTAATAACACCATGGCCTTTGTTAAGGGTGATACCGAGCAGCTATGGCGGGAACTGGAAAGCGTGAACCTGACCACCCTAATACTAACTGCTCATGCTAAATTATCTAAAGTAGAGGATCATGTTACTAAGGTGGAAGAAGAAGCCAACCTTGTCGTGGAAGATAAAATAAGTTATTCATGAAATCTCTAGGTATAAGAAAAAAATTTCAATGTTAAGAATGATCTACCTCTTTAAAAAGTAGGGTTTCAAACAGAGGCTGGAAAAATGGCTAATATGAGAGAAGCATGGCCATCCCTGAAACAAGTACAAGAGAAGGAAAACATAAATGTACTTGTATTCATGTGGAAACAGATATCAGGGATCAGGACCTATATGAATGAAAGTAATATAGGGAGCATTCAGCCTAATCAAAGTATGCTAGGTGCTTATGCCGCCATTTTGGAAATGACCCATGACAACACACTACTGGTGCCAGAATGGCTAGCTACGCTTCTCATCCTGAAAATGATCTTATGAGAATTGAGATTTTTGAGCCACCCCCAATTACCATTATTCCATTGGTATAATGTCCCAGCTTTCTTCTGACTTTTTAAAATGACATGTTCAGCTGCAGTAATTGCCAAAAAGCCATTACTGTTATCAATTGGTTAGATACCGCTTGTCTGAATTTGTTATTACCTCATTTGAAAATGAGAGAATTAATGGGACCACCTAGTGCAATAAAAGGAGATAATTAGTCATATAACGAGGCATAAAATGCAATTATGAAGAATTTGGTAGCCCTGGATGAATGGCTAACATAAGAAAGAGTTTATGGGAATAAAATTCAGAAAAGGTGAAACCTTGAAGGAATTCACCAATCGTTTCTATGGAAAGGCACAAATTTTTACAGGAGCTAATAACATGAGCAATTTCAACTCTTGTATTGAAATGAAGGCCGCGCTCCAACCTTATCAAGATTCATACCAATCTATGGCATCAGTATTCATTAGCAATAACACCACCTCTCAAAATGGTTGATCGCCAAAGGACGCTGGCTTCCATTTTAAGTGCATCAAATCTAAGTGTAAAACAAGAACTGCTTAAAACTCAAATTTGGCAAAAAAAAGCCTGAACCCAAAAAGGATTTTACCATTCAAACTAGGAAAACCCCTGATAGGCCAAAATGGCCTAGTATTATGCTGTGCATCACTTTTAACTGATGCGTAAATATCAAATATTATGCTGCTCAATGCTGGATCAGAAAACCAAAGGATCAGGTGAACTTCATCCTGGAAAAGGATGGCTATGAATGTCTGGAAAAGGTCCTTTGGTCTGGATGTTGAATATTCTAGATCTGAAGGTTTCCCAGTTCCACCAGATAATCTTTAAGATATTGACACCTCTGACCTGTTCACTGCTGAACTTGCTTATAATTATTACCAGCAGATCAAGGGTCCACTTATCAATGCAATAGCTTGAGTGAAAGCAAAGGCAATTAATCGCTAAATTATATCAGAAGAGGCTTGACTTTATACTTGTCCATTATTGTAAAAGGTCCAAAATGCTGATGGTGAAGATAAATTGCTGAAAACGAAATGGAGGATAGCTGCATTTTGATTACTATTGCTATTATCAATGATTCATTTCCTGACATATCCACTCAAATTATTCACAATCTAAATTTGGAAACTGTTCCTCTATACATTCTGTAAACAATATTTTCTCAATACTCTGAGTGTACTTATGCTGACATTTTGATTAACCAAGTAGAAGTAAGCTATATTATCAATAGTGACGCAACAATCAATATGATTCTACCTAACTGGTAAAACGTTTAAAATTTCGCAAGTTATAGCACATTAAAAGCAGTATGGGACAGCTGGCCTAATCCTACTCCTTCCTGTGGGGGTTATAATGCCTTACCCCTTCATTTTAGATCTCTAGTCATGTCTGAGCTAGCAATCATACTACCTAAAAATTACAGTATTCTTACCAGCACTGACTTTATGCAAAAGTATGGAGTAAAGTTTGACTTTAAGGAGAATACTCTTATGATCTTAGCCAGATGCTGTCAAGAATCTATTATCAGAAGGAAGCTGCTCTCAACAGAAAAAATAACTTTATAAACCTGATGTATAAAGATGGCATCATTCCAGTTGGTTATAAACTACTTGGAAAAAGATCCAACTGCTTCAAAACTCATGAGTGATAAATGTGGGATTCCAAACTTAGTAAAAAAGGATTAGATCATACTGTTTTGGATGCAGATTTTGGTCAATACTGAACTGACATTAATTTTCCCAAGCAATTATATTGTAAAAAACGAGGCTCCCTGGCGAAGATCAAGAATTGAACCTTGGGTAGCTCCAGGGATCCTAATTTATGAATATGGGATAATCATATCCTATTAGCCAATCTTGGAAAAACGCTGATTGAAATTAAGTAATATCAAGTAGTTTTGTTTGCCCAGTTGATCCCAGTTTATGGAATTTCGTTTTTTTCAGGAATTTGGGGATTTATAAAAAAATGGGATTACCAGAATCAGCTGAAAGTATTCATATGTTAATCTTTTTAGGAACAATTATCAGGATTAAAAGAAGATCAGTAAAATGAATCATTACTTCAATCAAATGATACCAAGCTATTTTCGTGTAAAATGACCATGATTTGGGTTTTCAGAAAACATACTACATCATTTCGACTTTATAGAAGCTACCCCAATAAATTGAGGACAATATAAGATTTAATAGAGGCTGAGGCATTAGTTACTGAAAAAATGAAGGAATTGTTGGAGCACAGATTGCTCATGCCTTAATCCAGTCCTTGATCTAGCCCAGTATAAATTGTCAAAAAGAAGTAATGTCAAACAGGGTTGTAATTGACTAAGCCATCTTAATAAAATCACAAAAAGGATTCTTTTACTTGCCATGAATTGATGATGCGTTGGATTAGTTAGCCTGGCAAAATTCTTTTTTGGTGATGGGCCTCATCTAAGGATATTGGGCGAATGATGTCACCTGAGGACTAGGAAATTTGTGCCATAATAACGGAACAAGGGCTTTCCAAACCTATGAGGATGCCTCAAGGCTTATGTAACGCCCCACGACTTTTCAATGGACTATGGATACTATCTTATGTGACCTCAAATTATTTTGTGTTATAGTCTATATAGATGACATCAATATATTTAGTCAAATGTTCACGGAGCACTTGAAAAACTTAATGAATTATTTAAGAAACTAGTCTCTGTTCTTAAAATCAAGCCCCAAAAATGTCACTTGTTAAGGAGGAGTTAGAACCTTTGGGCTTCTTTATTAACACGATGGATTACATCCTCAAAACAAGAGACTGAAGTTATTGAGTGGATGTCATCACTGAAGAGCGCTTGTGATATTTATGTCTTTTTATAAATAGTCTGTTATTATTGACATTTTATTAAGGGCTTTTCAAAATAGTAGATCCATTATTTAATAGCTTAAGGTTCTGAAAAAAAGGTTTAAATGGAATGAGATGGGCCAAGGGACATCTGACAAAGTATGACAATACTTGATGATAAGCCCAATAATTAGTTATCTGGGTTTTGATTAGCCATTTAATATACAATTGGATGAATCTCTTACAGCGATAGATGATGTTAGATTCTGGTAGTTGACTCAAAAATAAACCCTTCAACAACCAACAGATCAGGCCGATTATCCTCCTAATGCTTGAGCTAATACTCTAATTAAAGCCTATTGCAATAACACAGCTTTGGCAAATTATCACAGCGTCAATTTGATTAGATTATCAAAGCTCTGGCCAAATACACTTGCACATGCAGCTTAATCCTCTCTGCAACTACATGGCTCAGGCTGATTAATTCAACATTAATTTAATCTGATTATTCTATCAAAAGCTTAGGCTGAATACACTCACACATTTGGGTGAATTGTAACTGCACTAAAACTCAGCAAGCTAGTCCTGACTAATAAGGACCAATATCAAACTTTCAACATGAGAAATCATTTGGGATTGACCTGAATAAAACGTCTACAAATCCCATGAACAAATAGACAAAAACATAGTCCTTTCCCCACCCTAGGGCAATTTTCATACGTCAATCCTCATAATTGGCATGATAGCACTTACAAATGGACCGCCCAAATGGGAGTACCTAGTACTATTGAGAGGGCCAGTTGGCATCCCAATTAGCAAGTCATTTCCATCAGCCTTGTGACAAAAACATTACTTAAGCTGGTCCTAAGAAAGATTCCCTCCTATGGCAAATTTTGTATGTCAATCTGCATAATTGGCATGATAGCACTTGCACATGGACCGCCCTAATGGGAGTACCTAGTGCTATTGAGAGGCCTGCTGACGTCCCAATTAAGGGTGCATTAACTATTTAAATTAGTGCCAAAATTTACCAGAATTCATATTTCATTGGCAGTATGACAAAACTCATTTTGAGATAATCCTAGGACAACTTGCATGCTCATTGTTGCAATTTTTGTCCCTGAAGTCCTCCCAAATATATGAGTAAGTTTTTCCACCAATAAGTCTAGCAATAGGTCTCAGTCATGTCAGTTCAAGGGCCAAATTGAGGTGGAAAATAATCTGTTGAGATTGTGTGCTCGAATGTGGCCAGGATATGCCATAGTGTTATAAATACTGGCGCCTGGCCTGATGAAAAATCAGCAAATAATTTAAGCTTAACTAAGATTTATTTTTATTTAACCGAGGTAAGCTGACCAGGGGACAGACATTAATGAATATATGTGAAACTAAGAGAATAACTAAGAAATATAACAATTGGGCACCCTAGGGTACTCAAGTCACCCCTGTTGCCAGCGGGACTGCCAGGTATGGGGGGGTTGGTGCATTACTCTGAGGGGGTTTCCCCTGCTATGGAGCAGGTGTGAAGGAAAGGGTCTGTGTGGAGGAACCAGAGTGGGAACCATGATTCTATGATCGCCTTTTGCCTTGGTCTCATATATCCATAGAGCCAGGCTTGGAAGTGCTCTAGCAAGTGGACATGGAATCTGTTAATAATCCCATGAATGGTTGGGACCGTGCCCTTGAACGCATCTAATGCAATCGTATGTATTGTCCACATTGCAATGGGTATTATTAGGGAGCGGAGTGTAGATGGGATTGGTGACTTGATCTGGAGCGCGAAGATATTCTTTGATATCGAGAATACCTGTTCGTTTTGAATCTTGAGCAGGCGTGCGACTTCCTGCCATATAGCTTTGGTTGGGGGGCATGTTTCTAGGCGGTGATGTAGGGATCCCTCCCCTCCACATACTGCACATGTTTTGTGGAGGGAGTTGGAGCGGTCTGCCGTCCTATAGGTCCTTCTCAAACAGCGCCAGGCGTTTGCTCTTATCCTTGGTTGTAGGAGTGGGTGGTGTGTCATTTTCCACATTGCTTTCTGTGTGGTTAAATCATAGGGAAAGTCCAGCATATCTAGGTATTCTATCCTAGCTATGTTTGGGGTTGTTGCGAGCATATCCCTCTGGGGGTGGTTTTCTGGGTTTCTTAATTTGAATTGGGGGCTGGGTCGTCCCCTTCCCTGTATAGTACCCATGTTCTCTATGGTCCATCCCATACGGCGGATAGTTTGGAGGATATGTTTGAGATGAGGGGAGGTTCCATGTGGACCCATTGCAGTAGGGTGCTTGGCAAGGTATGAAAGTAGTCTGGGTGGACTATGTGGGTTGGTTAATTTGAGCGCCTGTGCAAAGTTAGTCCTTGCTGCTCTGGACCAATGTTGTTGCGGGAGGTCTGGAGCAAGGGTTTCTTTATCCAGGTTCTAGGATGTGATTGGCATGGCTCTCAAAATCTATTAGTCCCATGCCTCCGCTTGAGCGTGGGCCAAATAGTGTTTCCATCCGTATAGGAGGGTGAGAGCCAGGCCACAGACAGCCCTGGATAAGCGCGCGAATTGAGGTTATAAAGGTAGGTGAGAAGGCTATCGCATGGGCCTGGTACCACAGTATTGGGAGGATGAGCGAGTTAGCAACTGTAACTCGTCCTGTTAGTCCTGAGGTTCTTCCCTTGAGGGAGGCGACGCGTTTGGATACCCGTTGTAACAGGTTACTTTCCATTGTCTCATTAGCATATCCCCCTGATTCTAGCCAGATTCCAAGGTGTCAGACAGGAGTGGTGGTGGGAGGTGTTGCAAAGGGTAATATAACTGGGTCTTTTCTTCGAGTGTTGGTGTGAGGTTCTGATGTTGTGGCCCAATTGTTTGTGTATTTGCCTAAGAGGATGATTTCTGTCTTCCTTTTGTTGAGTGATGCATTGCTCACCTTGGAGTATTCCTCTAGAGTGTGTTCCAGCTGTCGGGCATCTTCATTGTTTGCTATACCTGCTACGCAGTCATCTGCAAAGGCCAGTATCTTGACTGTTGGTTGTCCTTGTGCGGTTATCCCCATGAGACGTGAGTCAGTTACTCGGAGGAGCGGGTCAAAGCTGAATTTGTATAGCAGTGGGCTGAGGGGATCCCCTTGTTTGAGCCCTCTGTGTGGTTTAAACTTGTTTGTTAGGAATCCAGGGCCGCATACAGCCATGGTTGCAGATTCTGTTAGGAGCATCGCCCATTTTATAAATCTTGGTGGGAGTTTGAAGGCATGTAGACATTCTTTTAGGTATGGCCAGCTAACACGGTCATACGCCTTTTCCTGATCCAAGAAGACCAGGGCACCAGTTGCTTTGGATTGGCAAATATTTGCAACAGGGTGAATGTTGTTCCATATTGAACGCCCTGGTATAAACCCAAGCTGGTTGGATGATAGGACGTCAGATGCAATTGCGCCTAATCTATCTGCTATAATTTTTGTTAGAATTCTTGTGTCAAAGTTGGAGAGTGCAATTGGGCGCCAGTTGGCCAGGTCCAACTTGTCACCCTTTTTATACAAGATTATAACGTAGGATTCATGGCCTCCTGGTAATAGGCGTGTTTCCAACAAACTCTGGTTCATTGACGCCAATAGGAGGGGGGCTATTTGTTTAAAATATTTTTTGTAAAATTTGTAGGGTATCCCATCAGGCCCTGGGCATTTCCTACGTGGTGCACCGCGAATTGTTTCCCAAAGCTCCTCCCATGTGATAAGGGATAGTATATTGTAATTTGGTGGTGTACTTTGTATCTTGGCAGTTTGAATAAATTCTTTAATTTTTTGTGGATCTGTTGGCATATCGCGATATAATTCGGTGTAATAATGGTGTACTTCTGCCTTGACCTCCTCAGGGTCAGTTGCCACAGTGCCGTTGGTATTTTGGACCTGTGTGCATGTGGGCTGGTTTCCGCGGGAGTGGAGTTGGCGGAAAAAGTATGTTGAACAGGTTTCGCCTTCCTTTATGAACTTACCTTTGTTCAATACTTTGATTCTGTGTTGGTGTTCAAAGATGAGATTGTTAAGTCAGGCTGAAATTTCTGCCATTTGCGTCTCCAATTAGGGCTATAGCCAGATCTCGGAGTATTTATTTCCAGGTGCTCTAGTTCTGCCAAGGTACGCTTGATTGTGGCTGTGTCTGTGGTGTACTTGCGTGATGCAATATGTCAGGTTTTGTTGATTAAATCTTTTTTTTGAAATTTTCCCATGTTCTGATGGGATCCAAAGTGAATGGGGCTGTGAATTATGGGTTTTTAGCCTTGTTTCCAACCCAGTCAGATATCTCAGGCAATCTTATATTTTCTGGGTGAAGCTTTCTCCAAGGCGACACCTGTGTGTGGAATTGGGTTGGTGCTAACTGCACTGTAACTAATCGGTGATCAGAAAAATTGATCTTTTTTGTTGTAAATTTAAAGATTCTTGAGTGGTGAGATTGTGGGATGAGTATGTGGTCAATACGACTCATTGATATGAGAAGTCCCTCACGTATGTTAGGTCTTGTCATATGGGGAAGGATTAATGAATTGGGAGGAAGAGCATCCTATAAGCCAAGAGATGCCTCCATTGTGCAATATTCAATGTGTCCAGGTGGGTATCCCCTGGGATTAGGCCATCGATCTGTATTGGGGTTATCCCAGCCATTGAAATCGCCTAACATGATGATATCTGGTGGGAGGGTGAGGGTAGAGATTTTTTCAAAAAAAAAATTCTCTCATTTGCAGTGCACGGTGTGTAGATACATGCTAACAAAATTATTTCATCTTGGCATGTGATTGTTGCTACCAGGACTTGACCGTGCAAGTGTGATGATGAATTTGTAATTAAAATTTTTTTGTTGTTTTGGACTATCACCCCACAGTGAGACGTCCATACTGATTGTGATGGTGCGACCCTGGTTGACCAGGATTCTTCTTCCCCTTATAGGCAGTGGGTTTCTTGGATGGCCAAAATGTCTACAAGAGGTTTTCGCAGGAATGCCAGCTTTTTGGCTTGGGACGTATGAGCCCTGGCTCCTGCGATATTTAACGTCCCTATTGACACTGAGGTGCCCGTGGCGCCTCAGGAGCAGTTGGGAGGACCCTCTGGTCCTATCACACCCCGGTTCATTTTGGCCATGGTCCGCGTCTGTACTCCAACTCTTTCACTGCCATTATTGGTTCCCTTGATCTGACCCAATGATTCAAGGGAATTGCGGTTTTTTGCATATGCATCAACTTTTCCTGCACAGGTCTCATATTGATTTGATGCGGGTTGTTGATTGGATTTTATATTTTTGAGGTTCAACTTTGTTGCATTGTGCACCGCATTTTCACCCAAATTGCGGTTGCATTGTTCCTCAGTATGTGCATGACTGATGACGCTTTGTGGCTCAGTCTGGTTACTGTGAAAATTTTCAACCTGGGCATATTGTTCTGATTGGTTGGTTTGATGAATATCTGAAATATCCTCCTGAATTTTTCCGTGGTTAATGGCGGATTCCGCGTGTGCTGCCGCTTCAGCCGCTGCTCTCTTGCGGGCTTTTTGTGCTGCTTTACGCTGTTTACTTGTAACTGGGTCCACGATGGAGTATAGTCCATCTTCACCCCAGCGGAATGGGTGGTGGCCATCAGTCATTTTGGCGAAGTTTTCATTATCTTCATCCATAGCTTCTTCACAAAAATCGTTTTCCATTAAGCCCTCTTTTAGAGGGCATGCATGTTCCTTGTGGCCCAGTGAGCCACAGTGGTTGCAAATGGGCAGTGCGCGTTCCAGTGTAACTCAGAATGCAGCTGACTGGCCCCCATCTGCAAAGTGAAATTCTGCTGCGCGGGGAATTCTGGATAAATCCTCTTCCACTACTGGAAAGGGGTTGATTACAGCGATAGCTTTGCCCATGCACAGGTTGGGTATTAAGCGAAATCTCTGTAATTCAAGTTGTTGGATTTCTCCGTAGGCCACAAGACCTTTGCGGAGCTCCTCCTCGATTACCTTATGAGGAAGGTTGGTGGGGAGTGAGTCAAAGGATATGAACAAAGTTTTTGCTTTGTTCCATCTGGTGCGCGTGGTGCGCACAATTTTTTTGCCCTCAGGGAGGGCAATTTCCACGCAGATTTTTGCTGCAGCATCAGCTTCATTGGCTGTTTCAAAACCAATATTGATCCAGCCGCATCCCATGTTGTTGGTGGCTATGTACACCGCGTGAGGGAAAAGTGAGGGCTGTGCCTCACATGTTTTCTCCCACAGGGTTGGTGACTCATCCCCCAAGGAAGAGTCTGATCCCGTGTTCCACCTTTGACAAAGGTTGGTTGAATTGAATGTACATGTATTGCGCATGCTTTACAGTAAATACCATAAATCCAGATGGTGTCTGAGTTTGCGATTTCTTTGCAGATTGGGTTCCTGGTCCCCCTCCAGGGCGTTTCTTGCCCTTAGTTGCACCGTTAAGCGCACCGCTTGCCGCGACGCTCTCCCATGCTGTATTATTTTTGTTATTAAAGTCGCCCATCTTTCCTGTGTGTGATTATCCAAATTTGCTGTTCGAATCAAATCATAGTAACTAAAGTGATTGTTACGAGAAAGAAAAGCCCACTAAGATTTATTTTATTTAATCTTCTTTCTGGCTTGTATCTTAAGTCTCCTTTGGAAAGTGTTGGCAAGCTGAGATCTCATGATACACAGTTTGTAACTTTGATGCCTTAGTTGAAATTCCCAATTATAGAGGGAAAATTAAGCCCAAAATCAGCCAGAAGAGTCGGGCTTTTTAAGTATGCCTAGTGAGTTTCTGAACGGTCAAAATACTTTAGGCCACTGGCAAAAAATGAGGATTATTCATCCAAACTTAAGCCCAATTAAGCGTGCAGGATTTCAATTATTAAGCATGTGATCCTCAGGATCTAACTGATGTGATACTTAGTCAAGTAGACGAACAAGGTGAAGAACACCAGTGGCCTATGTCAGCCATACCTTAACAAAGGCCAAAAGGAACTAATCAGTAACCAAATGCAAATGCCTTGTAGTTGTCTACGATTGTAAGCAATTTCATGTTTATATTCATGGGATGCATTTTAAGGTTGTAACAGATCATGCATCTCTCCATTGTTTACATAACTTAAGAAAACCTGAGAAAAGACTAGCACAATGGGCCTTGTTTCAGGACTATGACTTCGAAATTGAACATTGTGCCAGGGAGAGACCAAAATGCTGATGGATTATCTAGACTTCCATCAAATATTGAAGTACAAGATCATGCTGATGACCTATTTGAGTGAATGGTGAAAGGAGAATTGGAAGACAAGCCACAAGAAGTTCAAATGGCACTATGAAAATTTGGAGGAAACAGAACAAAATAACGGGAAGTTAATTAATCTATTGACTGATAAAGGCTTCCATTACCAGAAACCATCCATGCAAATGGAATTAATTCATGCTGCTCGCAAAGTTGTCAGCTATGGTACTGTAAAAATTTACTACTTAAGGAGTTGATTATTGGTTGTCAACCCTAGTAATCGTTTTACTGTACAGGCTCAGTTTCTTCGTGCACCTCGCGTTGTAAGAATATATGATCCAATAATAGTATGGAGACTATTATCCATAGTTGAGTTAGAACTATTATCAGGCTCAACGCTTTGGCCAGTATTTATTATTAAATACTTGATAGTCGTACTCATAGGGATTTGTTCCCTGCAATCCTGTCCACTCAATCTTCATCAAGATCCTCCAATGACAGTCTCCTTTGGCCCAACACAGTTGGCAGCGATCCCTTCATTGTGATTCCCTTCATCTCTAGATCCCCACTTGTATCTCTACACTTCTTCTAAGAGTCTACCAATTATTGGCTTCTGCAATAATATCCTTGAGATGGAACTTCACTCTAGACGCTGATAGTCTAACTATAACTGAATCTACAATAAAACTAATAATGTTCTAAAGTATTAATGTATATGGGTATATATGTCTTTTTTATTATAGTGAATCCTAGGGAATTATAGGGGATTCGGATGTCTAACCCTTGGTTGACACCTCTTTGATGAAATGGCAGCTGTTGCCATTAAATCGCCCTTCCTCATCTCAGCAGTGATGGTCTTCCCCACATTGGCTAGGATTCCATCATTGGACATCCTCGAGACCTCAAACAGAAAGAGTCAGAAACGTGTCCCTAACGTTTTCCTCTTGATCCAAGCAAACCATCATAATTGGCTAGCGACCTGCTTAGGTAATGGGACTTTTTACCCATTATGGCAGGTCACTTCACCAACTGATCAATTCACTAGTTGCAGGCGACATCACTCGCCTTGCAACTCATCATACATTCCCAATCAGTCGGTGATGAAACCTGACTGATCCCAATCAGTACACCTGATAGTTAATCACTATCAGATGCCCCTATTTCATCAGCCGCTCCACCCAATGAGATATTAGGTATTCATCCGGATCAATCCCCAATGGATACAACCAGGCGAATATCCCAAAATCCCCAAAACGTAGTTCCTCTGAAATTTGGGCCAACCAATTTCTGATTCACTTCATCTTAGGGAATTTTCCCCTGGCGACACCAGGTAATCTAGCAGGCTGGGAATATGGGCAAAAATCCCAACACATCCCCCCTCTTGCCTAAATTTCCAGCAAGAAAAGGACCAGGGCATGGGAACACCACTTTGGACACCTGGTTGAATACTTCATTGGTTCAATCGGAGTACACCCATCAATACTCAATGCTTCTTGGGATGACCTTCGACATATGGCATTCCTCCTCTTCCTCCTTGCTACCATCTAATCAGAGCGCGGTCCCCACAACCTTTTGTCTTGCCAGGATGATCAATTTACTCATGATGATATTATTCCCAGGATCTGGTTTCATCCCATCAAGGTATATGACACGCTGTCGTATTCAGGATTCTTGGTCCAGCGTCCTTGAATCCTGATTCTCTCCTCATCCTAGACAGGAGACTCTTGATGTTGATGTTTGTTTTGTGGCTTAATTAAGTATACTTATTTTTTATTCACCCTTATTATTTCTCTCATACCCTCTTGGCTGTAAGTCATTCTTAATCCTTCCCTCAGAAAGCTTATTTCATTAATTTTATGAAATTAATTTCCCAAAATTGAGCCTAATGGATTATAGAGTGCATAATGTCAACTTCTATATAAGTTTGACATCCCCCTCTAGTCCTTCTCATATGTCAAACTCAGAATCCCACTATCAGCAACTTCTTAACAGTCTGTCAGATTCGGACCTCCACCTCTTCCAGCAGATTAGTTGGGATGCTTGACGGAACCTCTTCTATGGTCCTTCCAGGACTCATATGCCTAGTCTGGTTCAAGGGGCTAGTCCTTCCATCAAATTACCAGAAACGGTAACCAATCCCTCTGAAACCAGGCGTGCCATCGTTTCAAACAACTCTCAACCAACTCTTCCCTTGCAGTCAATACCCAAGTTGGACTTCGAAATCCTCCTGGATTTGGCTCCTTTCACTGATGCTCCAAACATCATTGTTGATGCTCCGGAGGTTATGCCAGTCACTTTAGATCAATTGTTCTTGGCTGGGTTGGATTTTCTCCCTGAGTTCCTCTTCTGACTTGGGCAATTCTACCAACCTGCTGTGCTGGTTTCTGAGCTTTCAATTGGGAACAGCATACATTTCAAGCTCCCCTACGCTGAACTTTGGGCCCAGGTTACCAAGACAATGACATTAGCGCTGAATCCCTCTGATCTGGATAACCTTCTGGATTGAGATACTGCCGCTTATCTCTCCGCTTTGCTGGTCAAGTTCTTCAAAGTTGGCTGATGAAGCTTCCAGCCTTGCCTGGCTTCCATTGGTCATTCAGCTTCAGCTTCTGTGAAGCCTGTAGTCATTGTTTACAATATGCAATCTGCTCTTTACATGACTACCTCTTCTCTGGAGCTTTTCATCGCTATCTTCTGTTGATGGCATTAGTTGGGGGCATGATTCAACAACCCCCCTTGAGTATTCCTTCTTCACTGCCAGATCACATGTCCGGTGTTATTGATGAGGCCTGTCAGCAGGCACTCAAGACAAGTCTTCTGGCGCTAGTGCCTTATCAGGATTACTCAGGGTTATTCACCGATTGCCTCTTCCTTTATTGCTGTTTTCCTCCCCGCTCTGGGGTTTCTTAATTGGCTTCTTCTGACATATCAATTTCCCTTCCCCTAGTCGCGTTCTCTCAGGACTCAGCATCCACTCAATGAATGTGGTTTTGTGTAGGTCTTGCCCTTATAAGTGTCTGATTGCATATCAACTTTAATGGGCTAATTCTTCCTACTGCAATCCATCCTCCCTCCCCCAAGAGGCGACATAGGCAGAATCATCCCCACACTGAGAACGCCCTATAAAAATAAAATTTATAAAAATATATTAGCTTTTTTTCTATGCATTTAATAAATTTCCAATATCTTTTATCAATTTTTTAGTTTTTTTTCCTTTTTTTCTATGGGACTTACCTTATTTCAGTTCAGAGGTCCATCAATTTCCCCCAAACTGGATCCTGGGCACTTAAACCTACCAGTTTTTTATGATTCAGAGGTCCTTTTTTTAGACTCAACCATCTAGATTGGTTAAGAGGTCCTTTTTTTGGACTTGACCTAATC
>JAKSZP010006991.1:0-81069 GCA_022478985.1 Massospora cicadina
GGGAACTTGGGCGAACAAACAGTGCACGAAGGGATAGCTGCAAGAAATTTTCTATGGTGAGGTTAATGGAGCACAAGACCTCCTCAAAGAGGTTTGCGCACAGGAGCGTTTGGAATATCATAGAATTAGAATAAGCTTTTTTAACAGGAAATGTTTATTTGGGAAGTTGACTAACACGTAATGTTGGTCAGGGAAAATGGATTTAAGCTCAAATAGGGGAATAGGGGTTATTCTGCAGTGGGCCCAAGCAGTGACTCACCAATAGGGTGACACTGCCATCTGAGTTGGTTGAATAGGCTGAAACTGACTTCACTTGAGTGATTGATTGAAGTTGGATTAACCCAAGCGCGTTATTTCAAAAAATGGAACGGGTTTCAAAACTCCACTCCTCGTCAAACTGAATCAAACTGTCCACGTTCATTAGGTATAACGTTCATTTTAACGCCTGGTTGGATGTCAGGGGCTGTACATTTGGCATACCACTAGTCCCAACCTGGGCATATTTTGCCCATACCTAGCGTTGGTCCAGGGTGTGCCTCAGGTCAGGAAGGGCCTGCAGCTTCACCTTCTGGGCCTCCTGGCGCCCAGCCTTGTCTTTGGGGTTGGTCCCCACAATTTTTTTATATGCACATGACATCATGAGTAGTGCTGGCACAGCCTATAGGCCAGAGGTCCCCAACCCCCAGTCCACGGACTGGTACTGGTCTGTGGGCCATTTAGTACCAGGCCACAGAGAAAGAATAAATAACTTACATTATTTCTGTTTTATTTATTATCTGAGTCTGAACAATATTTTATTTTTTAAAAATGACCAGATACACTGTTACATCCATCTATGACTTTTTCTTGATGTTTGTCTTGGTCAAAAGATATGTTGCCACTAAAATTATATCCCCAAGTTAGCAAAATGAGTAAAAAATAAAAATCTTTGGAAAGTTTTTTTTGCAAATTGGAAAAGGCCAGTGAGGAGACAGAAGAAGAGGCTACGACTTCAAAGAAAAAAGCTTCATTTAACAGACAATACCAGGACTTCTACTTAAATATGGATTTATAGCAAAAGGTGATTTCCACGCACTAAGCCCATTCTGCATAATATGCAGTTATCAGCTCTCTATGAGGCAATGAAGCCTTCAAAACTGCTTTGCCACTTGGAGACTAAGCACCCTGCATTAAAAGATAAGCTTTCTGAGTATTTTGAAAGAAAAAGGCATGAACAAGAATGACAGAAGCAATTACTGAGAGCCATTACATCAACAAATATGAGAGTACTGAGAGCATTATACTTGGTGGCTAATTGTATTGCTTAGGCTATGAAGCCATTCACCATTGGTGAAGAATTATCCCTATTAGCCACTAAAGACATTTGCTGTGAGCTTCTAGGAGAGACTGTGGTTAAAAAGATAGCACAGGCGCTACTTTGGCTACCACCAACACTTGGCGCATTGAGGAAATAGCAGAGGACATTGAAACACAATTGTTATAGAGAATTAATATATCACCGTGGTACGCTCTCCAGGTTGCTGAGTCTACAGATATTGACAACAAGCCAATATTACTTATTTATGTGCGATATATTTATCAGGAGGATGTGCATGAGGATATGTTATGTGCTCTATCATTGTCAACCAAAACCACAGCTGCAGAACTATTCAAGTCACTGGATAAATATATATCAGGAAAACTGAAATGGTCCTTTTGTATCAGCATATGCACAGATGGAGCTGCTGCCATGAACGAATGGCTGTCTGGTTTACCTACTCAGATTAAGGTGATTGCAAAGAATGCGATTCTACGCATTTGTCATTCACAGGGAAATGCTGGCTAGCCAAAATATACCACCAGAACTTAATAGCATATTGAATGATGTCATTAAAGTTATAAACCACATCAAAGCACATGCTGTTAACTCGCGCCTGTTTGAGCAGCTTTGTGAGGAGATGAACGTGGAACACAGAAAGCTTCTCTTATACACAGAAATAAGATGGTTATCCTGAGGGAGATCGCTGGCCATAGTGTTTAAATTATGAGAGCTGCTGAAAAGCTTTCTCTCAGAAAAAAGTCACTGCTGGCACCACATTTCTTTTTTTTTTTTTTTTTTTTAGTACTAGATGGCTGGCACCACATTTCAGTGACAAGGAATGGGTTACAAAAATTGCTTACTTGTGTGACATATTCAATCTGTTCAATGAACTCAATCAGTCACTTCAGGGAAAAATGACATCCTTCTTAAAGTTGGGAGATAAAGTAGCTTCATTTAAAGCCAAATTGAGTTTGTGGGGACAGTGCGTTAACAGGGGTATATTTGACATGTTTCAAACATTCACGGAGATTTTGGAAGATACTGGGCCCAAGCTTTCATTATCCCAGCTGGTGCACAATCACCTGTCTTTGCTTTTGAAAGAGTTTGAGTGCTACTTCCCAACAACAAAAGGCCCACAAACTGCCAAGGATTGGATTTGCAACCCATTTGTCAACAAACCAGTTGAATTCATCATGTCTATGCAAGAAGAAGATCAACTGCTGGAGATCGCAACTGATGACTGCCTTAAAATTATGTTCAAGACAACAACTCTGCCAGTGTTCTGGATTAAAGTCAAGGAAGAATACCCTTAGATCGCCACAAAAGCACTGAAAACCCAGTTGCCATTTCTGACATCCTATTTGTGTGAGGCGGTATTTTCTGCAGTGGCAGCAACAAAAACAAAATTATGGAGTATACTGGACATAAGCAACACACTTCAGGTGTCATTGTCTCCCATTACCCCTAGAAGGACCATCTTGTTTCAGAGAAACAATCTCAGGGCTCCCACGGATTTAGCGTTATGGTGAGTTGTATTTTTCATGCACTTTGTATTTGTTTTTGTGTTGTATCTTATTTTTAAGGCATGTTTAAACGTTACCTTATTGATCAGAGAGTGTTAGGAGGTGGAGAGGATGTTACTCATGTTATGTTGTTGGTGCTATGTTATGATGACGCTGCTAATAAAGTTGCTTATGAATGCACAGTGGATTCACATTTATTATTATCTTTAAAAAATACCACAGTTTTTAGAGCCAGTCAAATTATTTTATTTTGTGTATTTATCCGCCACACCTTAAAGGCCAGTTCATGAAAATAAATTCTGACATTAAACTGGTCCATGGCCCAAAAAAGGTTGGGGACCACTGCTATAGGCTATGTCAGTGTGAGCTTATAAATCAACCAAGCAACGCCAGGTAAATTTTGCTTGTACTCAATAAAACCCTTTTTGAAGTTGGCACCATCTTCCAACCTGACTTATAGAATTTTGCTCACAAATATAAATTAAAACTTATATTGGATTGGGTCATGTGTAAAGTAAAAAAACTTAAAATATACAGTGCTGATTATATGTACTATAAATAGCCATTATAAGTCATTTTAAAATATGGCGCCAATTCAAAGTTGTTTTTATTGAGGAGTCATAATTTCTCAATTATTTTATACATTTCTGAGCTTTTTTAAAGGAGGTTCTTTTTTCCCATTTTTTTTAAAACCAGTTCTTTTTTCCTATAAAAGTTAAAGCCAGTTCTTTTTCCAAAAATAGTGCATTTTTAAAAGTGCTTTTTCCCAATTTTATTTTAAAAATCACTATTGATATAAAATATTTTTGAAACTTTACTATTTTTATATAAAAAATCATTGTCTATATAATACATAGTATCTCAAAACCAACTATACTATTAATTTATCTTATTAAATTTTGTTGCATTTTATAGTCATCTATGCTAAATTTACTAATCACCATCTACAATAATTCATTCTATTAATTAGTTGCTTTTATTAGTCAAATTATGCAAAATGAATTGATTGCATCTACAATAATCCATTATATCAAATTTAGTTGATTTTGTTGGCCATTTATGCTAAATTTACTGATTGCTATCTAAGGTAATTTATTTTATTATATTTTGTTTTATTAATCACTTATGCTAAACTTAATGATTGCTATCTATAATAATTCATTTTATGAATTTTGTTGATTTTATTGGTCAATCTATGCAAAACTATGGCCATCTATAATAATTTAAGTTCGCCCACTATGATTTCAACTTGCCTGGATTTTAAATATACCCCCAGCTATAGGACATATATCATGGCAAAAGTTGCTTTGGAGTAATTGCTTCGCCAAATCCAGAATTAAGTTTATCTATCGATAAACATTCCCAAAATATTATCCTTTGCTTCTTGTCCATTTTAGTATAATTACTAAACTAATGGTCAGATACTGGAAAAATACTTACAAATCAATATTTCTCTATATAAACTCACTTTCTAATTTAAAAATGACCAGACCAAGATTAGAGATAATAAACTCACATGCTAGAGTAATACTGCAACTATAGAGCAGTACTCAGTTATAATTTTGGAAATAATGTAGAGATATGCCATGAGGATTACACAGTGTCATTAACACTGAGCAACGGAAAGACAACATGGGGATTGCAGTTCTCAAGGAAACTTAAAAATTTAATAAAATATATAGCAATTCATTTTGATCACACCACTTTATTTATTTTGATACTAATAGCAGCTCCTTTCTGCTCCACTACCTACTTCCTACTAACAATCCTCCTCCTCCAATCTCATTGTATCGCTTAAATATCAGCAACTTTGGTCAATAACAATCCTTTTGCTTAGGCTATTCTTTAACACCATATTCTCTTGGTTTTACTCATAACTGATAGGCCTCAGAAGAGTCTATTATTCTTAAATTCACTATTGCCTTAGTTTGAGGCAATCTACTCAATATTTGTCATAAATCAACATTGCCTTATCTCCTTATTTGGAGGGGATCCAAAAAATAACTATCCTTCCTGGAATATTATCACTTTATTTTAAGTCACTCAAATATTCATACAATATTAAATCATAGTTGATGGATTTTAGCCAATCCTCCAAAGCTATTTTTGGCTTATCATCTAGTCATATCAGAATCTCAACATTATCCCCACTTGACTTGGTGATAATTCTCATATTTTTTATACTTCCAGAAAAATTTTGCATGAAAATGGTTAATGATCTGACCACTTGAAGGGTCTTTGATAGTTTAGGCGTCATTACCCATTTTCTAGATTATCTTGAATGGACCAGCCCAAATGTTGGCCAAATTATGATTCTAACCAAATCCGTGCTGGTCATGAAATAGAACCATCTCTCCTTCTCAGAGCAGGGATATCACACTACACCTTACGCGATTGGCAGCCTGATTCTTTTTCCTTATGTCCAAGCTGAAAAAGTATGCTTCAGTTTGCAGCTTGATTAAAGGGTTTACCAGGTTAGTCAAGTAACAGTGCGGATTCATTCTGCCAGTATCTTCCATGCAAGCATAAAGTAGTTTTGGTGAGCTGGGTGCCATCCATATGTTAACTAGAAGGGACTTTTCCCTGTTGCAGAGCGATATCCAATGTTGTATGCAAAGACAGCGGTAAAAATGAGGGAACTTCAATCCAAAGGTTACTCAGTTACTAATTTCTGGAGTATGTTCACCAAGGTTTCATTAGCTCGCTCAACCATACCATTTGACTCTGGGTGATATGGGGTCATCAAAGCCCTGCGGATGGCCATCAGCTCGTTTAGTTTTGAAAAGTGTGAGGTGAAGTTAGTTCCGTTATTTTTAAGGATGAACTAAAGACAATCATGTCACTTTATTATGCATTCCAATATAAACTTGGCCACAGTGACTGCCCCTAAGCCCTGATCGCCCATGCTTCTACCCACCTAGTAAAGTGGTCAATCGCCACCAGAATGTATTTAGAACAATTTTCTTCAGTTTTCAGGGGACCCATGATATCAATGGAAACTATATGCCATGTAAGATGCGGTTTCATTAGCTGGTACAGGTCTTCTGGAAAAACGTCTTTTCCTCTTGGTACTGGTGGCAACAGGAAATTATCTCAAGCACATTGAAGGTCATGCTCTCCCAATAATACTGAGGGAACAATGATTCCAACGCCTTGCGCAATCCACTATGTCTGACTGCCTTATGTGACATCAAAGTATCGCTTTGCTATGCTGAGGGTCATGGGAAGTTCACCGTAGAATCTACAATCCGCTTATACAACTCACCATTCTTCTGAAAAGTATTAACTCACATCTGGTTAACGCCTTTATGACTTGAAGTGGTTTGCCATCATACCTTCCGCTAATCATTTTATCATACATCACATCGCTCATATTTTCAGTGATGGCAATCATTGGCAATTGCAACAAGCAATCAGTGTTCTGGTGTTTTTCTCCAGTTCAGTGGATGATATCAAATTCATCAGACTGCAGTTTAAGGTCCTATTAGGCTAGAAGCCCTTCAGACTCCTTGAGATTTTGCAAATAGCATAGCAAAGCATGATACGTTACAACATCTACGCTTCACTCCATGAAAATACACCCTAAATTGCTTATATGAAAAGATCACCACTAAGCACTCCCGCTCAGCCATGGTATAATTCCGTTTATGGCAGTTCAGGCTCTGACTGCAGTACGCTACTAGATGCTCCTCCCCCTCATCTTCCAATTTGTTATAGGACTTCCCTTATAGAGGAAAGAAACATATACGTCTGAATGATAATCTCTTTATCGAAATTTGGATAGTGAAGCATTGGCGAACTGATAACGATGTACAAAGTGTTTTAAAGGAGCATTTTCAACGTTCCATCCATTCAAACACGGCATCCTTTTTTTAACTCAAAGAGCGGACCTCTAATACAGCTGAAGTTGATTATAAAGCGTTGGTATTAACTAACCATCCCCAAAAATATTTGTATGTTGCTTTACTGTTTGGAAGAGTCATTTCTTGGATAGCCTCCACCATGGCTGGTTGAGGTTTCATCCCTGTTGCATCTACCAAAAACCCAAGATACCTCAGTTGGTCCTTGAAGAAGTGGCATTTGTGGGGCTTGATCTTAATGTTGGCCTCTGAAAGCCAGCATAACACCTGCTCCAAATGTGTAAGATGATCAGTAAACGCTCAGGAGAAGACATTGATATCTTCAAGGTACAAAAGAATGCACAACAGCCTCATGTCGTTAAAGATGTCCATGTCCCGTTGAAGCATAGCTGGGGTGTTAAACAGCACATGAGGCATACGTGTTGGTTAAAAAAGCCCTTTGGGTGTGATTACAGTGCATCTCTCCTGATCCGCTGTGAGCAACTTAATTTTCCAGTACCCCAATATCAGGATTCATTGCCAAAAAGTAATGAGCTCCTCCTAACCAATCCAAAGCATATTCAATAAATGGCAAGGTATATAAGTCCTTTTTGGTGATACTGTTGATCTTCCGGTAGTCTATTGATGCCCATTTGGTACCTTTCTTCTTTTTTACAATTAGAATGGGCGAAGCCCATGGGCTCTTTGATGGTTCAAGCATCCCTAGCTCCAGCAGTTTTTTAATTTCCTCGGTGAGTACTTCTGCAGCTGCTCTCAATTGGTGAATCAGCTGAGACCTGATGGGGTTTTATCACCAGTGTCCTCTTGATGGATTACCCCTGAGCGCACACTAATTCATGGTCATCAATGACAAAATCTCCTTAAATTTTTGAAATAAAGCCATCTCTTGGTCCTTTTGTTCTTCCAATAACCATATTAAATCTTTGCATGGTACCACCTCCATTACACTGGGATGCAGTTTGACGGGTAGACCAAATTCAAATTAGCAACCCAAACTTATGTACCTGAAGGTTCTTATCAACAGGGGTTAAGTGTATATATGCAACTACTGATGATGGCAAATTTGCAATGGTTTTTATGATTTTCTAGTAAAACCTTGAACTATTCATGTCCCAGAAGTATAATTCCTGGAGCCTCATGGGACTCAAATCGTGATTGCTGATAAGGACTAATGACCTCCCCATAGAGCCTTCTGGCACTTACACATCTAACTCAGTGTTTGCTATTATTTAGTGTCTGAAGGGGATAAATATAGGCCCAGCAGCTCTGAGAGGCAGACCTTGATATTCATATATATGCTGGGGAAGGGCCCAGGCCTTATTATTTATTCAATGGCAGCAAACTGGAATCAACCCATCATTAATAAGCAAGGTTGATATGTCTCATATGCACTGGATCCTTCAACACTTCGCTGGAAGCAAAGTAAATTGAAATCCGCAGCTCCAAATTTCGAAAGTTTTCTCCATCATGTCAACAACAGCCCTGAAGCGTTGCATGAAAGCAGTTCCAACTAACAGGCTAATTGATGTTTGGTCACACATTCACCGGAGCTACAAAAACAATTAACCCAAACTGCAAAGATAGTGGACTGTACGCCCCCTCAGATAAGATGTTTTCAGCTCCAGAGAACTCATACACCATTCAATGTTCTACATCATATTATAACGTCAACTTTGCCACCAACGTAGTGGTAACTATTTTAAGTGGGGCGCCCATATCTATTATATTGCGGAAATAATGTTTTGGTACATAAATTTCACAGTATGTTACTCAGAATAAGAAGAATTTTGACTGTTTGATGCGTGGTCATTTAAGGAACCTCTTTTCCCAAGGAAGCTCATAATCCCCTCACTGAACTTTGAGTTTTTATTAACAATAGCATCTACCAGGAGGACGAAATTAACGCCTTTCAGAGAAGGTGCATTGGATGATAGGCCTAGCTCTTCTAGAGAAATTTGGTCAAAATTTGACAGGCGTACAACTTTGGTTGCTCCTGAGGTCCTTCTTCCGCCGCAGCCTTGGCTTGCACTTGTGACAGTACATTTACCCCTCCAACCAGCTTCTGATATAGGAAAACGTCATAATACTAAGAGTCTTCCAAGGAATATACTTTGATAGGTTCAGACGTGACATTTGGTAATATGATAGCGCAGGTAGAGAGTCCCATCTCTTCTCTGCTCCATCTTTTCATTAGTAGTTTTGATCCTTCTGTATCTATTGAACCCAACGGTTGGGCAACTCTGAGCAAGGTGGCCAGGATGACTGCAATCAAACAATTTACCCCTTAGGACCTGCTTCCTTGGCTATCATAAAAGGACCTAGGCTGATAGTTTGACTGGCGGCGATTGGCATAACCAGGGACAGGCCAATAGGTTGACTGCTGACAGTTGGCGTAAACAGGAACATGTTGAAAGTAGGGCTGCTGGAGGTTATCATAAGCAGGTCTGGGATGGGAGTTAAACTGCTGGGGGTAACTCAGCCGATGGCAAAGCACAAAATTATAATAATGCCAGGGGTTATTAGGTGGAATATGAACAGGATTGGAGAATTCTCCCAAATAAGAAGGTCTGGTGATGGTCGCAGTATGTTTCTAATCTGTATTATATGAATTAAAGGTAGCGAATAGATGACGCAAAGGTTGAACAATATTGAGTAGGGGTACATCGTCCTCCAAATTTAGAGCCATAACGTTGTAAAGTTTACAGTATGACTCCAATGTAAAGGTCATTGCACTGACCACATCAAATTTTAAAAGAGTCCCTTACCTGATTAACATGTGAGCTTAAGCTGTGAATTGTTTGAAAAATGCAGTGAGGATCTCATTGAACTGAGACAAAATGGTCGAGAACTCAGCTCTATACTATGACATTTTTGTGTTACCCCTGAACAACAGCAGCTCAGTATCCTACTCTTCTTAATATGTAATGGCACTGCTGGTAAGATAACAAGTGACTTTGTTAGCGCTTCCAACATCCAAAACGGATATCAGCAATTTTGCCTTGCGCAAATCTGAGGCTCCTTCCGCCACAAACTCAAATCATTAAAGAACCTTTGGATGTTCCCATTGCACTAAACAGAAGCAGATATTGATAAAAACCTCCTCTTCCCACACGTGATTGCAAGCCTTTGTAGTGTATGAGGAATTGGTTGAGACCAATAGGCGGTATCTCATCGAGGTGCCAGTTCAGTAGGGCCAGCAGAGGATGGATTATTCTCTGCTTCAGGGGTATAGTGGGCCCCTTTGGTGGGCAGTACTGCCATAACCAGGGGAATTGTTTCTCCAAAACTTAATCCTCTATAGGCTATCAACATGGGCGGAGTAGAATGCGCTGCCTGCGGTTTTGGTGAAAGGCCTCTCTGCTGAGTACCCAGCCTCATATTCATCATATTATAATTCTTTCTGAGCTGCCCCTGAAGTTTGTCCACTTCCCATTGAGAGCGCTGAGAGTGGGAGGTGTTGTTCAAATTCCTCTCTGCATAATGTAGTTGTTCAGTATTTTCATCCAGGAAAATGGAGAGTTGCCTGTTTTGTTGTCCAATGACCTGCATTTGGCTGAGCATCTCATCAAGCTGGTTCATTACATCATTAAACTCCTGTGGGAGCTCATCCTGTCTCTTGAGAACCACGTCTAAAGCAAGTTTAAGTTCTGCATACTCAGCTGGCTCAGTGTGCCATGTGGATTCCCCATCAATAAAGGCCAGATGTGACATGGCCGTTTAATGGAGAGTTTGTATTTTATTTTTTGGTGGTTGATCAAAGGCCCCTGTAGTGAGAACAACAATTATAATTTTGGCGATATCATAGAGATGCGCTGCAAGGTTTTCACAGGGTCATTCCCACTGAGCAACATATGGAAAATATGGGGATCTTTGGTCCTTGAGACAATTTAAAAAATTTAATAAAATATGAAGCAATTTATTTTGACCGCACCACTTAATTAATAAATCCTAATAGCAGATCCTTTCTACTTATTTTAAACTTTATAATAACAATCCTCCTCAAAACTCCTTGTCAAGCTTATATATCAGTGACTTTGGTCAATAACGATCCTTTTGCCTAGGCTATTCTTTACCGCCATATCTTAATTGGTTTGTCCTTGTAACTGAGAGGCCCCTGAAGAGTCTATTATTCTTAAATTCCTAACATATCAAGTTCAAGGCGATCTACTCAATATTTGTCGTGAATTGACATTGACTTATTGCCTTATTTGGAGGCGATCCAATAACTACCCTTCCTGGCCCAGTATCGCATTATTATAGGGCTTAATTATTTTTTACATTAAATCATGATTGACTGATTTTAGCTAATCTGCCACATCTATTTGGGACTTATTGTTTAGTCATATTATCATCTCAACATAACCCATGGACACCAACCCTAGAGTAAGAATGACTCTCTGTCCATCAGTTCTAAGAATATTTAAATGGTCAGCTTGCTTCCACTCCCCAGTTGTTTAATAACAAGCAGTACAAAAGCTGAGATGGTGATTAAATCCACCAGATGACTTTCTGATGACTCCGTCCACAGTGATAGTTGCAGAGGTGACCCGCTCATCTTCAAAACAAGTTGGCGACTACTTCCTCACCTAAACAGCACATGATAATGATAAATAAATCCTATTCAAAGCATGATATCATATAAATTGACTCTGACGGATCACTTCCCACCGCTTATGCCCATAGTGCTGTTGGAAAGGGCACTTTATCACATCATGATGCATCAGCTCCGCCTCTGCATGCACAATTATTTTTGTCTTTAAAACGATGCTAATGGTGATACAAACCCCACCAAAGCTTCAACCAGCCCATCTGGGTTGCAAGGAATCCATCACGGTCCTGTCCAAAACTTCTGCCCCTAGTAAGTCCATGGGACTTACCAAAGAGCTCTCTGAGGGGCGCAGTAAAATCTAGTTATTTGGTCTCAGAGAATTTACCCACTGGATCCAAGCCTAGCAGCACAGCCAATCTCACTAAAAATATGCCAGCTAAAAGTTCTGATAATGTTATGCATAAATCAGAGTCTAACTATGACACTATCAATGCAGTCTGATTTTCTAATCTGTCATATCAAATCCCCAATAAATCTTCAGTTGAATTGTGGTTATTTCCCTCCAACCTTCAACCCAATTGCCCACCTGAATCGTCAGGCAACATCCCTGACATATTTCAGTAAGTGGTGAGAACTCTCCCAACCAAAACTTGTACTGCTCACAAAACCAATTTGTCTAGCTGTAAACCCTATGGGAAGCAGTAGCATCAGGAACTGAGTCTGAAAGATCAGACCATCAGGAAAGTTTGTCAAAAAATGAAAAATCTTACCAGAGGGATCAACAACTGACACCATGGTCAAAACGTCATCCAGAGCACCCGTGAGATACACACCCATGTAAAAGGATATGCTTGGGCAATGCGCGGTGTCTTCCAACAAATTTAAACAGTATGAGGCGCATCAGTTCCTTACTTCACGGCAATTCAGTGGATTACAAAAGCCATTTTACCTTCCATCTCTACTGTTTAAAGGGACCATAAGTCCTTCACTGGAGCCACCAAACGCTGGCTTGATACCAAATTATCGCTGGTTATGGCGGTGTTTTTTAAATCTTTTCAAGTTAGTATTAAAGATGCACTTGAACGGATGAAACTTAAACTCAATCACCCCACCATTGGGGACACCATCCAAGAGGATCTGTGCTCATAAATGCAAAAGCCTAAATGGAAGTCAGTATTGATCTCCTCAATGCAATGTTTACACTAAGGCATGAGTAATAGCAAAATTTGCATAAGATGTCCGGTTTTGGGATATTACCAATGGAGCTTACCTCATACGTGAAGCACTTCCATAAATGTTTCAAAAGCCCTTCAATGGACTCACCATTCCCTTCCAGTTTAAATAGCACTGTAATGATACAATACCACTCTCTTCCCCAAGGGGGCTCTATTATGGATTTAAGCAAGTTTCAAAGCTTCAAAAGCATTGCACTGGTCATATACCTGCATTCTGCCAGTGATTGCATCAAACCTAATGAAGGTAGGTTGGACTAAGGAGAAGGCTGTAGAGTGGGGCCCTTCAAGGATTGGTTGTGGAAGAGGCCATAAACTGGTGCATGAATTAGTATACCTCATTGGAAATGAAGTACTAGTTCTTCACAGGCGCCAGGACTGAGAAGATTCACAAATGAGTTAAGCTGGGGGTAACGCAGCCTATCCATGAAACTTTTAGTGAATTCACACTCTCTATATTGCAATTGAAATTCTGGTGAGATTTCATCATACTTTCTGAGGCATCTGACTGGGACGCTGCGGTTTCACCCCAAATCCTCCCAACCATAAATGAAAGCTAAAGTTTTACCAAAAGCAGCAGCAGCAGCAATAAAAGGGGTCACAACTCCCAACCTTAGACACAAATGGCTCAAAGTGGGTATCCGCATCAAAACCCTTTGGACTGGAAACAGTTATTAAGGGAGCCATCCATTGCTGCCCCTTATGCTGCTGGAGACTTTTCTCCATGGAGGATTTCTAATGGGGCAAAGCAGATGTGCCTGCTGCCATGGCAAGGATCTTCACAAATGGGGGCTGAAACAGCATCATGGTGAGGGATTGGTGCCAGTGTAACTCAATCATGCTGGAGGTTCTGCAACAATCTTGCATCCGATCTGTGGGCCTGAAGCCTTTCTCCACTGGTACCAAAGGGTTTCTTGCTGACTGATTCACTTAGCTGGCAAAATTTGGAGTTCAGGGCAATGATGGACAGGAATATAATTCACCACAGTAATAATATCTGCCAAGTTGAAGCCTTCTTAAACTGAGGGTTTAGCCTAGATAAATCACTCAGTTGGATTATGAAGGGTAAAACCCAACTGACGCACCAAAACCTACCTAAAATCCAGGTTATAAAGTGCCTCAGTAGCCCATACTGACAAGAACTTGTAGAATGGTGCTGTAACCACATTGACTATACTTACCAACTGCTCATAAGAGGCTTTAAGTGTCACCAGACACCTAAGTCATACCTTAAAGGCGCCATCTGAATCCATTTGCAGCTTGAGAGGAGAAGAAATGGTGTGACTTAATCATGCCATTTTACCATCAAGTTGATGAGGTCTTGACTGGTAGGGACTTTGACCACCACTGGGCTCCCAAACATGGTTGTATTGACATCATGATACCAGGTGAGCTCACCTGGAAGAAACTCCTCAAAGTCAGGATCAAATACAAGAGAGTATACCTGCATATTGAACCAAATTACTATGCAAACCAAACTGAACAGTTGGTTACATTTGAAATCTGCCACAGATCGGGAATAATAATGAGTTCATAAGGTGATCCGCACTGGCCTCTTGTACTATGGGGAAGTTCAGGAATTTTGGTAAGCTGGCAGTGACTATCACGCAAAGTGCCTTTGCCCCTGGACCATGGAAGCCACTTAATGAGCCAGTTTATGGATGAAGTTAATTAATTGCCCTTGCCTGGTTTATCCGCCTTTCTGGTCCCAGATGGGTCATTTAACTGAGCAGAAGATGCCAAATAGGTGTGACAGTTCTATTAAACAGGCAACACAATGGCCCCAATATCACCATAAAAAGGTCAAAACCCCCATGAATTTAACTATGATCCAGTTGGCGGTGTCGCCAAATTTGGGATGAAAACCTTCCTACGTCTCAAAGCCTAGGAATCACTCCTTCAGAACCTGAACGAGGTCACAGACATGAAGCACCATCAACAGGAGCTGGACGTCACCCTTAAGGAAGCATGGGCATGGAAGGCGGCCAAAAAGCCTGAATAGGATGTCAAACACTTAATGAACCCCACCCCATGACGTATGTGATGGAAGATGGGATGGCCCAGATCTGGTTGCTCCTCGCCCATTGCAAGTGGAGTGAACGTCTTAGAGAAGGCATGATGGAAGAAAGCCGGTTCCAAGAAATCATAAAAAGTGAAACAACTGATATCAGTTCCATCAAATTTGAAGACTGCCTGACAAACATAAATCAGGGAAAAATCCAGCACACATACCATCAGCAAAAAAACCTGTGCTTAAGCCAATCAATGTCTGGGGAGGCCATGATGACAGAGTTGGCTGAACACCCCCACTACAAATAAACCCAGCCCAAACGAAAAGCCCAAATGAGGATCTGGTAAGAAATCAGAGAGTTTTGCTTCCACTCCCGTTTAAGCTGGAGCTTCCAAAAAGCTCCTGAGTTTGGTGCTAACAACATAGCCTCTGTCAATTGCAAGAGGATGGGGAATGCTACGGAGTTTCCAGTTCACAAAATACCTGACAATAAAATTCCAGTGCCCAACTAACTGCCCCCACAAAGCACCCACCTGCACCACACTCTCCCTTGGTGACCTCAACCGCCAAAGCTCCATACTCCATTTGTGACTCCATGCATAACCTGGAAACCCCCAACCATCCTCAAACCCATAGGTTGAATGACTTGAAAGATTATAGTAACCATGAATGCTCAGGGGATGAAGAGCATTTAGATAAGGCGGAGAAAACTCCATCATTTAAGATTAAATAAAATTTTGATTTAATTTTAATTTAAGAAATGAAATCTGGAAGCCAAAAGAAAATGGCATCAAAATCAAACCGTGATGCAAAGAGCCACCTATGTCACTCCATATCAGGTGCCAAGCCATTTGGACGGAGCATGTGGCCATTGTTGTTCTTAAAAAGAAGTTCAAACTAATATTTGGGGAGGAATTGCACGCCGTATGGATCTTAGCGGCTACAGCCACAGATAGAGAAACTGGAAAGTGCCTCCAAGTGATAGCGGTGTACACAACGCTAAATCTTACAAAAACTAAAATTTTTGAAGTATCTATCAGTGGTACTAACTAAAGAGACGACGGTCATATCAGGAGACCTAATCTGTAAGACAAATGTGAGCCAGGACAACTTCCCAATGAGTGAGCGTCCCACCCTTACGCTGAGGATATGGTAGAGTACCTGGTCAAATTGGGGCTGTGCCTTATGATTGACAAGGATGAGGATGACACTGCTAACTTTACAAAGTGGTCATATAATTTTAGTAGGGCACTGCAGTTAGTTCTAGGCCTGGACTACATGCTCATCTCATCTGACCTCAAGCTGCTGATATTTAATGTGAAAGTCAGCATAAACACCAAGAGTGACCACATGATTGTCCGCATGGAGATTGACCTGGGTGAAACTCCAAGGACCCATGAGTAGTGGATTGCGCCATCCACGCTGAGGGATGGGAAGTGGCGCCGAGTGATTGAAACCATCCAGGATTGACTGATCACTTACTTGGATCATGAACCAAGACTTTCTCCCATGGACTTATGGGTTTGAATAAAAGAGAAAATAAAGCTTGACAGCAAGAAGTTTAAGAAAGCAAGGACCTGAAAACAAATGGCCACTGCGAAGCACCTGAAGGAGGCCCTGGAGCTCCTAAAGTTCTCCCAGCAGGACACTGAATACTGGTGGAGTGATTAATGAATAACTCACAAATGCTATCAGTCATAAATGGCCAAACAGGACTTAGAACACCAGACAAACGCTACCTATCACTATCAAGGCATGTCACTGACGATGACCAAAGATGGCCTAGCTTCCCTCAAGGATTTCCGTTCAAGCCAAGATTCACCAATGGAACCCATTTAGGCAAAGCATAATCCAATCCTTCAGCAAACAAAAGTGAAATCCAAAGTTTCTTTAGGAATATTTCCATCACCGTGAGATGATCACCCTGCAACCAACACCTTAATTGACCTGGCTAAGCTGGCGCCTGGGGTCTGCTTGCAAAATGATGCCAAAATTCTAACTTCTGTAATCACAATCGAGGAAGTTTAGAGAACGTTAAAGGAGTTGCCAAAGAGAAAATTTCTGGGCCTCAAAAATATGTGCGCAAAAATTTACAGCGCTTTCCATGATTGCATAACAAGAGCTCGCCAACCTTCTCAACTTGTGACTGTGAACTGGACGTCAAATCCCTGGCAGCCAAGAGACCTGAATTTTTCTTCTATACAATAAATTCTCTAACAGCAACTTCAGAACTGGTGCCCAATTGCCTTGCCAAATGCTGACTACAAGTTTTTAATGCAAATTTTAGCAAATAGGCTTATGGCAACTGCCCAGCATACCTCCACCAGGTCCAGCATGGATTCATCAGGGAAGCACCATCTGGGACAGTATTATGACCTCCCAGAACATGCTTCAGGACATGCGTGGATCCATTTAGTGCTATCTCATGTTTCTCAAAATGTATAAGGCCTATGATCAGGTAGCGTGGCCAATCTTGCATGTAGCGTTGAAGGCGGTGGGTATCCCCAATACTTTCACTCTTGAATCTCAATGCTGTATTCAAGCCTGACTACCAAGGCGATTATTGCTGATAACCTTACCAACCATATCCTGATTGACCAGGGTCTCCGCCAAAGCGATTCTATGTTACCAATCCTATTTAACTTTGCAGCCAACATCCTCCGGAAACAGCGGACGTAAAACTCTGGAGCCTAGTCACCCCAACCAGTGATACCTGAAAAAGCAAGCCTCCGCTAATGATACCATAGTTAGTCAGCTCTCTGACTGATCTTCAGGACTCAAGGAGCTACTGAACTTTTATCAGTCAGCATCAAGAATAAAGTTAACCTGGACAAAACCGCTGTAATAAAGTTCAGTGTCCCCAGGTATAGCCCACTTTCTGACATAGCGCCAATCCAGAGCATGTAAACAATCCATTACCTCGGAACTTATAGCAATAAGGGTCCAGCAGTACTTGAAACCAAATAATAGGTATTGGCAAGTCTGTTGGACAATATGGACCGGTGGAAACTTCACGCCTCTATCTTGAAAAAGTGCTGGCTGTCAATGCCTTTATCCTCTCCAAAATATGTAATTAGCCCACGTGAAGCCCTTGAGCCCAAACCTGGAGAAGAAAATCAAGACCCTGCTTTGCATTTTCCTCTGGTTCAAGGCAAAAGCTGCGCCAATTGCTCTTGACACCTAATTAAGCCAAAGCGTGAAGGGGGAATGTGCCTGCTTGATTTTGAGTCCCACGCAAGGAGGATATGGGCCAATTTTTCCTTCAAATGGTTCAGACGCACATGCACTTCACAACTCTTGTGTGGAATGGTAACTAATAAACCCAGGGCCTTAAGGAGATGGTATCCAAACACACCTTGCAAGAGTGAATGGCGTCTCATTTCAAAATACCCACCCAACCCGTCAGCCCTTACTACTAGCGTTTGTGCAATTGGGAAGTGTAGCTTAGTGTTGGTCATTCAAAGATTCAGCACGTGATGCTGCCCAAATTTATAGGGATGTCAAGTCCCATATTTCCGCAATGAATTCTGCAACGATCTGGGAGGAATGTGATTGAATATGCCACAAATTTCATTTAAGACAATCACATTCTTCTTTAAGTTGACCCCAATCAAATATGGCAAACTTCTCCCAAAAAGGGAGCAATCAACCTGTTTGACCCCAAATCCTCAATGGCCTATCGGCCAAGAGCCACAATACTAACTAAAAACCTAAGGAGTTAATTTTAGGGCCTGATTTCCTGACTAGTTACATCAAAGCTAAGGTCAGTCATCTGGTAGATACTACACTGTGCGTTCAGGACTGGTAAGCGTAGCGGCCAGACTACTTACATAAGGACTGTCCTATCTGCGCTGACCCAGAAGTAGATATTGGCCACCGCTATTATGAGTGCACCGTTTCACACAAGTACTAGTTCACTATGAGGTTCCTCCTGTCTGGCGTTAGATCATCAGAGGAGATGCACCCATCATTGGACCCAGTTTTGTGCTGATACTGCAAACAACAAAATCCAGCTGCATGCCTTTCTCTAACATTATTGTATATGGGTTGCACACAAGGCCCTCGTCGCCAAGACTCTTGACAATGTGCGTCCCCATTAAAAAGTTTTAGTGTTAGAGACCATTAAGATTCTATCAATCAGCTCCAGCAGATTACCAAATTTTTGTGCCATATCCCCTGGAGTTATAAAGCTGCACGCTTGGCTTTTCCCAATGAATTACTTATCATACATGATGAAGCAACGAATTGATTAAGATTCCAATGGCCTTTAACCCATCAACATTAAAACTGTGTTTAGCAATGGCAATTACCAATCAGAAAAGTTTTGAAATGCTAGCTGGCTAGTGGCCCCTTTTCTGCAATTTTATCTTGGCTGATCCTTAAGGTTCCACCGATCCCTCTTACTTTCTTTTGTTTCTTTTTTTCTAAATAAAGTATTGAATTAATAAAAAATAAATCCAAAAGCAAAGAGACATATTTTGGAGAAGCCTCTTTTTTTAAAAAGAAGATCATCCAAATTGGTCAAGTAGGTTCAGACTTAGCACAAATATACACAAAAAACATACATACAGGTCAAATTGAGAACTCCTTCTTTTTCAAAGCTAGTAAAAACATTTTAAGAACTAAACTCCATAAATGTAGAATTTAATATATAAATTAAATATTACCAGATTAGAAAACCATTATCTAATAAATTTATGTTTTTATAAATGCAAATTTGTAGATATAAATAAGTCAAGTTTGTGATTATTATACTAGATATAATATTTATGATCATAAAACTATAGTATAGGTATATCACTTATATATAAAAATCTAGAACGCTGCAGAAGTTTATTTAAAAGGTAATATATAAAGTTATCTGATACTTTTGATCCTCCAATTTCTACCTAATAACTTTAATGAAAGGAATTATTGTATGGTTTTCATGTTATGATAATATTCATATTTTAATGGTTGATATGAATAGTTCTCCCTTAAAAACTATAAAATTGATATTTGCCTCATTTGTTATTCATCCTTATATCACGCCTAAATGGTCCAGTTTATTGATAAAATTATACTCTAAACTCTCCAGTTCTATACTAAAAGGTGATCACCTTATTACCAATTAACAATAATAAATTAAAATATTTAAATTGCTTAATTAATGCCTTTATAAGTCTCCACAGAGACGCTAAAAAGTCTTATATATTAACCTAATTTTATCTTATTTAAAAATAATACACTAGATTGATATTATGCATTAAAATAACAATAATGCTGATTCTAAAAATTGGAATAAGTTATTTATAGTTATTAAATGGTTTTTATATAAATGCTTTATGTAAGGCCTCAGGATACCAATTTTGGGTATATCAACAATGGTTTTACAATATAATTCTTTTGATATTATCATGATATTAAAGTATTAAGCAGCTAAAATCTGGGTTTTTGGCATAATAGAGCATTTAAGTGCTGCTATTGCATCAAAATTCTCTTGACTACCAGAGGATGTTACCCTCAATTAGGCTAAAATTAATGTTACTTTTTGTAAAACTTTTCTCTCTCGTTGTAATCACTTTTGTAACCTATTCAATTCAAGTCTGAATCTAGTTTGATAATCTCACAGAGGAGATTAGTCTGCGACCATGTCAGGGAGCAGTTGGGCAAGTAAGGTAAGAGGAGCAGGTGGTAGGCCCGCAGCCTCAAATGTTTGAAACGCCCCAGAGAAACTGGCGGAATAGAGATTTTTTTTAAAAAACTTGCGGTCACTATTTCCCCAGAAATCCTCACCTGGCAAGCACAAAGAAACCAGTACATCAATACGCCGCACTCCCAGCTGCTCTCATCAGTGGATTATGAAGTCCGCGTGTTTCTAGACATCCAACAAACAGCTTTATGGGAAAAATTTTGTGGGGATGTGTACACTTATTTATCTGACTGTGGTGTACATTGCACCTCACTCCAAGTCACATGGTTGGCTGGACCTAGGTTTTGAAAACAAGGAGGCAGTAGACGAGGCTGCTGCAGTGTGCATAGTGATCAACCTCCCCAAAGGGCAAAGGGTCATTGAAACTAAACGCACCAGATGGACAAAATCAAACCAAATTTTCCTCACATTTGACTTTTTTCCTACTACGGCAAAACGTGCCATTTTGGAGCAGCACCTGAAAGATGGTCTCACTGTCTACAGCGAAATACAATCTATCAAGATGCAACGCTTTATGCTGATGCCACACCTGTGCACCAGCAAAGCCATCGCAGTTCTGACCCCAACCAAGAAGATCGCAAAGGACCTAACCCAGATCCGCACTCCACATACATCAAAATTGAAGGGCATACCACCCACCCTTTCTGGGTAACCGTGGACAGCGCGCCCCCCATCTACACCCACTGTGACGCGTTTGGCCATAAGGCACATGCATGCCCCACCAAGGAGGGCATCACATTCCAAGAGCACCCCTTGGCGGCCATGGCCAGCGGAGAGGCGCACTACAAACCAACCACAAGCACCAAAGAGGCTTTCCCGTGGGGAGCACAAGGTTGCTACCTACTGGTAAAACCTATTTCCCCGCAAGAGCAGAAGAAGGCCAAGCAGGCCCACAGGGCCGCGGCCAAGGAAGCGGCCAAAGTCACCACCGCTATCCCACACTCCCAACGCCAGGAGGACATTGAAACCTTCGTGGCAGAAGCAACTCAGGAATCTAACAACCAATCAGATTAGGAAGCCCATTCTGTTTGGGCCACCCAATCTGAGGATCTGATGGGTAGCTTGATTTCACCAGATCTTTACAACCAAGCTCTGGTCAAAACTGACTTGGGGTCCAACCTACCTGAAAATTTTTTTGACCCGCTCATTGGTGCACCAAACTCATCCACACCGCAAAAAATTTGTCTGACGTCAGGGAAACAAAAAGCGAAGGCAAAAGCCAACGTGGACCTTTCTGCTAAAATCAACAAAACTACTGATAGCGTTGCTGCAAACACCTGCACTGCCGTGAAGGCCCATGGGGATCTAGAGGAGGCTAGTGGGCCTGGGTGCCCACCCCCTCACACCTAAGGTGTGATGGGGGAAACCTTCACTTTAGGGACGTTGAATATCGCCAGACTCAAGGCCTCGCCGTCCTGGGCTAAACTGAGTTTTTTACAACACAATTTACCCGTGGATATCCTGGCCATCCAGGAGTCCCACTGTCCACGAAGTTCCAAGGATGCTTGGAAAACCATGCTCCTCCCAACCCTATCCTTTTGGTCAGAGCACTGTGGGGTGCTAGTTCAGAAAAACAATTTTTTTAAAATTTTTATTGTCAGAATCCTTCCTAAATGGCCGAGTCCTCGTTGTCACTTTCTCATGGGCTGATGTGGCACATGCTATCATCAACATCTATGCCCCAACCTGTGCACGAGAGCGTCAGAAATTTTTCTTGTCAGTCAGATCCCTCCCATTACCACCAGACCCTTTTGTAGTTGGTGACATGAACTGTTGGCTAAACACACTAACGGGTCGTTGGCTTTCCTCCTCCCACACCCCCAGGATCACATAGAATTTTGCGTTTTAAAGGCCACCCTTGGGTTAATGGAGCGCTGCCATGGCAAGCCCCACTGCTCGAGAACATGATGCGCCCCCATGTCCACAACGGCCAATTAAGGTCCATGTCCCACATCAACATTATCCTTACACCAGCGAAATTCCAACCCCACATTTCCCACTTCAAAACAAAAATTGTTTTCCGACCACCAACTGGTCTTGGTAACCTACCACCTACCTGTCATAGTGGCTAAGACCCCACATTGGTGCAAACTCCGCCCCCCCAAACTTGCGTCGCCAGGATTTTCCACTTGGGTGGAATCAGCAACTTTGGCAAAAGAGTTTGTTACACCATTTTGTGCGGACCCCATCTCCACATGGGCAGCCTTCAAAGAGGATACCATCTGCCACTCTTGCCACCTCTCCTCCAGATGCTCATGAGCCACATCAGCTGTCATTTCGTGCGCTCTGGCAGAGTTGGCACACATGGAGTCCAACATCCCAGCTACAGGATACAGCCCTGCATGGGGCCAGAAGTGGGCGGAGGCAGCTGCCCACCTCAACGCGCTCAAAAGGCACACAAACATTAGGTTTGTGTTCAGTACAGGGCCAAACGCATTGAAGAAGGCGACAAGTGCACCACATATTTTTTTAAAAAAATCTTTGCACCACGCCAGAGCGTGGCCTGCACACAGGTGCGAAGATCATATGATTCCATCGCGGATACGCCAGCCAAAGTGGCAAATTAAAACACAAAAGTATTATCCCGAGTTATACTGATCTGATCCAATTTCAGCTGGCTGAAGTGGCGGAATTTCTTGACCAAGCCCACATCTGCACCATTTCCCAATACCCGGAAATAATGAATTTGATTACTCTGAACAAATTATGGACAGCCATCCGCGGTGCACCAAACTGGAAATTCCCAGGCCTAGATGGCATTCCATATGAATTCTATAAAAAGTACTTCAAATATATATCCCCACTACTGCTTGCCTCACTTAACCAGAGCATTATTGAAACGCGCCTCCTACCAGGAGGACAAGAGGCCTTCACCTTCACACTCTTCAAGAAAGTGGACAAGCTAAACTTAGCCAACTGGCGCCCCATTTCTTTAACTAACATGGATACAAAAATTTTAACAAAAATCATGGCTAACCGTTTAGGGATTTTAGCGTCTGACACCATCTCCCCAGAACAATTCAGTTTCATATCCAGAAGGTCGATTTGGGACAACGTGCACTCTGTGGCCAATACATGCCAGTCCACAGCCTCTGGGGCACTTGCATTATTGGACCAACAGAAGGCCTATGATAGAGTAAACTGGGAATACCTCAGGGCCTGCCTCCATCAATTCCGCTTACCCACTCGCTTCATCTACTGGGTGATGCTGCTCACAGAATCTGCAACAATGGCAGTACGTGGCCCTGGCTTCCTAACGTAAGTAGTCCGCCCTCAAAGGGGCTTGCGACAAGGGGACCCCTTAGCCTACTCTTATACAATTTCAGCCTTGACCCACTACTTCAAAACGCGAATGCCCAAATCACTGGGGTCCATGTGCCAGGCCAAGCCCCAGTCAAGATGATGGCGTTTGCAGATGACTGTGTGGTTGAAATGTCTAATAATAAAGATGCACGCGCACTTGAAGCTCTCATCCAGGAATATTCCTGGGTAAGCAACGCGGCACTGAACGCCTCCAAAACCGAAATCATCCTCCTTGGTCAGTTTCAGAACTTCTGGGCCCCTACAATCAGTGCCCAGCCCGGACCATCTGCTCACACACGCGCTCGCCCTCCCAGCCCACCCCACACCGCCCCACTGGTGCTCCCCTTCATGCCACGCCCTACCATAGGGCCGGTCCGCCATCTGGGCGTGTGGGTGGAGGCAGGCGGATATGCATCAGCAGTAATAGAGAGTCGTATTCTAGACAATGTGACGAAGCGCATCGCCTCCCTCAGAGCCCACCCTACTTCCCTTACTGGCAGGGTTGTTTTAGCCAACTCTATGCTCCTCTCCAAAGTCTGGTTTGGAGCCCACGCCATCCCCTTCTCCCCAAGCTTCTTCAAATCCTTGCATGCCCTGCTGCAAGGATGGCTTTGGTCAGGCCGCCCACCACCAGTACGGCTATAGGTCATGTTTGACCCTCATCATCATGGTGACATGGGCTTGCTTGACTTCAAAGCCCATGCTACCAAGATCCTGGGAACCTGGATTGCGGCCGTCACCACCCCTATGCTCCCCTCCCAACACTGGTCCCACGCAGCCCGCTCCAACTTCTCCTGCGCCATGGGCCTCAACAATCCATCGAACCCTCACTCCCTGATGAAATACCTGGCTTCACAACCATTGGCCATAGGTCCTCACGAGACTAAAACCCACTACAAACGAATCCTCCTCTCCATGCGGAGCGCTGAGTGGATAAATATTAGCGGACACACAGCCCAGAGAGGCCGCCCCTCTCCTCAGTTCACACAAGAGGTACAGGGGTTACCCAATCAAGATGGCGTGATCCCCACACGCCCCCAAGTCCTATCCAGGGTGGACTACCTGGACATGATGGACATCCCTTACTCCATTGAGACCCAAAAAAACTATCTAAAAATATGCACACCATCCTCTGTTGCAGCCTCAAATCCGTTCCCATGTGTGGCGCTGCCTGAGGCAGGTGTACTGTACAGCTGAGCGCTCTAACGCTTTACACTCATTATGCGTCGTGTGTGGCCAGTATGGAAGCTGTTCCACCGCCTGGAGAAGTGTCCTACCTCTAAAGTGGTATGGCGCGAAGTTCAACGTCTGCTGGGCCAGGATCAAACACATCCCTTCAGTCTGTCAAGAGATATGTTTGCTTTATCAATGGCCTCCCCCCTTTCACCCTCCCTCCATGCTTTGGTAGTTGCAACCGCCATGTGGACTATCCACACGATTGTCTTGGATGCCATCGCAGGCTCCACCCCCACCCTCCTAGAAGCTGTCCACATATTCCGGTCTCATTTGGTGGACCACTTTCAGGCGTGGATGTTTGGATACCTCCCACCGCGTCACTGACAGCTGGTCTCCTCCTGGTTCCCAGTTTGGTTCATCAAATCAGACCTTATCTCCACACATGTTCAATTGTTGCTACGGCCCCTTCACACGCTCCCTCCCCTCCCCATAAGTGGCGTTCCTGCTGGCAACAAGAGATAGCTTCGCTTCTCTGGGGTGCCTTCCCTGTTACTAAGTTTTGTCTCTTTCAGGTCAAAGTCAGAAGTGTCCATCCCATGGTCAGCCTTTCTCGCAATAAAGTTAAATTTAAATGTTGCTTTTGTATTTCAGATTCATGCCAATATAGTCTAAGGGAACATTGTCATAATTAAGACCATTAACAGCAGAGGATTGGAATGCATAAATAAAATCACTTTAATGTATTAATATATTCAGGAAATTCTTACTAAGCTTAAAATTTCAGCACCTGGTATTTAAGAAAATGCTTCTGTGTATATCCAATCTTTAGTCTCATCGTCTTTGTTTCATCCTAATACATGATTTAAATTCCTAAAAGTACTGATTACATTTGGAAAAACTTTCTGAAGAGAATTAATAAACTTGAGTTTGCCTTCATTGAGGAAGTAATGCCAATAGTAAAGAAGAAATTCATGTCTTACTAAGAAAGAAGTTTTCAATTAATTAAAAGTTGCCTTATAAACATAAAACAGTGATTTTACTATGGATACTTAGCTGCTTGTAGACTTAGCAGAGCAACTATCTTTCTGATTACAATCAGAAGTATAATTAAAAAAAGAGCTATCTTTTATCATATCCAAATACATATTAGCACCATCACTTGAAACCTTTATCATTTTGGTTCTTACTCAGATTAAACACATAATATTATAATAAGCACAGTGATTGCCCATCATTATTTTCCCATAATTAAATGATGTATATAACTGATATAGATATTAATGATAGTGAGGTAAGAGTTTCAGATTTACAAACCAACTAGAAATGATTATAATGAAGAGCGTTAGGAAATCACTAAACCAGATGTTTTCTTCAAGAAGCCCAGCTGGAAGTTTAACAGAAGTTTATGGAGTGGGGATAATGTAATTAACTCCACCAAATTAGATTACATTATGAAATTGACGCAACAAAATGCATGGGTTTGTTATAAGAAATCTATAAAATAACACAGAAGACTTTACTTGTTTTATAAAGTGTTGTCTCCTTTAGGATGAGACAAAGTGACTGGACAGATTATGATGAATTATAAAACACAGACTCTGGTGAAGTAAGTTTGGTGAGCAGGCCTCACAATAGGTGTTGTAAAAGACATAAAAGTGGGCTGGAAGTAATTCCACCCTGTTAAAGAAACCCTGACAAGTAAATCAACAATCCAGGATTTAGATAATCAAGTTTGTAACAAAGGCATAGGAAATCAACCCCTTTTATATATATGAAGACGTCCAAAGAAATATTCCATTTTAATTCAGATGACATCATATGTAATAATATGCTACCCACTAAGAAAAGAGATTTGCAGTAAAAAATTGATGCTGACTATGCCACCAAAGTCTATGAAAGACACCCTTCTTTTATATTTTTGAGGGGTAAAAATAATTTGCAACCAACCAATATAGAAATAAACCAGCTGAAGTAACCCAACGGGATTAATCAAACCTCTTATTTGAATATTATCAAAGGTGATAAAAACCCAAAATGATGACTGTACAAAACCTTGAAGCAAAGTGCATAACATCAGGGCCACTAAACAAACCTGAAGCAGATAAGCATACTTCAACTTGAGTAAAGAAATAATATCCTGAGGCATAACTGCATCACTCAACCAAGAAGTGGGGACTTAAAAAAGGGAAGCTGAACTTTCTGGTTCAGGGATAATCACTTCGATATAGAGCTCATGGATATCTGAATTGAGTCAAATGTAAACTTTTATAAGATTTGGAAGGATAGGTTATAATCTGCCAAAGGGTTGCACAGGAAGTATTCCAACTTATGCAACGGAATATATGAGGATTGTCATTCCTTAAACAAGTGTAAAAATTATAAAATGAAGCAGAATCCTTCAACAACCACTAAACTTTATTTTTAATGGAAAAGTCTCTACCATTAAACATACCAATCTTACACGATAGAATCAACTATGTGTATTGACAAAAAACCTCTCCTTTTATTTCTAATTCTCCCCATTTTCACTCATCTCTTCATCCACATTTTTTCCCATCCACTCAGCTACTTAGCTTCTTCAATTTTTATCATGATCATCTCATCATTTGGAGTTCCAGCGTAATTCCAATAATTGTCTTAGATCATATCACTTAGAATCACCGTATATCAAATCATATTAGGATTATTAATTAATTTAAACTCAATCTCAAAATTGATAACCAATAATCAGACATCAATAATTTAGGCTTATTGACCAGTCGTGTGAATTTACTGACATTACCCCCTTTGATGGATAACTAGTCTTTAATACCGCCTCATCAAACATTTTTTTGGTTTCTTATCCACTAAGGCAACCAAGTCCGCAATCCCTGTCAGGTTTCCTATGAGTATGGACCAATGGCATTGTTGCAACTAAGATTAAATTCTTTTACCTAGATTCCCAATTACTCCAAGCTATGAGGAGGTGGCAAAGGTAGATGCTGCGACCATCTTGTCCTAATAGGAGCTTTTCCGCAAGTTTTTTGGCCATGTTTCATCCTTGTGCGCCCCCTTTGGCAATATTGTGGCACAGTTTCACTGGGCTTGAGAGCAGAGAAGAGGCCTTGAATTAATGAAGTGGCGCAGCTCCTAGTGGATGGCTTCAGCTGACTTGTGTTTCCACTATTGCCAAGCCCTATCCAGCGGTATTATAACTCTGCCAGATGTTATGCTTCATGAAATGGGAGCTAGTCAGCTAGTTAAGGTCCTTTCTCCGCTCTCCAAACCACTTCTTTTCATTAGGAGTATACTTTCAGAAAAACTGGCTGAACTGCATGCATTCTGAGGTTTCTGACACATTTGATGCTCTGGAAGCCAATGACCCGGTCTAGTACCTCCCCATAATGGCACTCCTTGGGAACATGGTTTTATTTTTCCCTGCTGGTGAGTTGTTTAGTAATGGAACGCCATCTGCAAGTTCTGAAGTGGGCCTATAAGGTGGCATATTCTGCATCTGCTCCCTTCTCACATAACTATCCCAGCCTAGATCATTTCCTTGTGGAATGTATGGCACGTGGCACATCCTTTTCCCTAGAGCCCAAATCTAAATCCTCATTCAATGCCGCTCTGTCTTTATCTTCCCTTTATCACATACTCCTTTTTATCCTGAGGCCATAAGTGGATGCGGTTGCAGGCCTTGCTCTTGATGGGCCAGGAGCACGTTTTCTATAATTGCCTGGTTGAATTGTCACCTCTACAAATCTTAACCTGATTGGTTAATCCCACAAACTCTCACAGTTCAGCAACTGCAACCTCTCGCCATTCCTCTAATGTGTCGTCCCCCATTCTAGTACAAACCCCCTCTCCTCTAATATCATAACATCCTCCTCTGCCACCACTCCCCAAAGGGGCTAATGAAGCCAAGCTGCTTACAATATGGCAGAAGGAAAAGAAATTTGCATCCTACAATCAAAGTAAAAGTTCTTCCATAAGAAGAGGCAGCAAAGGTGATCTTGAAGAAGATTGATTGATGTTCTGAACTATTGCTCCACTTTAAATAAAATGGCATTTGTTTATTGATTTTGTTCCATTAAATATATTTTATTTATTTATCTTATTACTATTACTTTTATTATTCTTTACCCTAAATATAATTACTACTATTATTATTAATTTTATTATTAGGGGGTGCTAATATAGTGGAAAAGACATCTACTATCACCCCTCACAACGCTGTTAAATCCTGTCATGGCAAAAATTGTAGTTCTGTGCCAAGTGGGTAGCAATACATGTTGATTTGTGCAGCATTTCTCAGTAAGACCAAATGAATTAGTGAAGTTAGATCATATAATCATGGCATATCAGAACATGTACAGGAATATCTTACCCTAACTACTTAGGTTTTATACTCTATTACTATATTTTCTCTCCCTACTCCCTATCTCTCCTATTGGTGTGGCAGATCTTTCCCAAGGTTGGCCCACCCTGAAAAAAATTATTATTTTATTTATTAATTAAATGCCCAAAGGACTGAGCATGTACTCAGTTGATAATCTGAAAACTCTCTGGGTCCTTGATTATGTAGGCATTAGCACTCATTTTTCATTTACCTCAAAGGTTCTGACTATATACTAGTTACCTTATTCTTCCTGGCTGAACCCATACTGGTCATGTAACAGGGCACTCTCTACTACCAAAAACTACAGAAATAACTATGCCTTAGTTGATCAGAAGAACTATTTTTTTATTTTTCTATATTCTAATTGTGAACATATAGGTCTGGAGCTTGATTAGCATGATCTCTAGAGTCATCAATAGCATTGCAGATCTATTCTACCGGTATACTCTACATAGGAGTAGATGATTTCAGGCAGAGCTGGGTGCCTTTCATAAAGTAAATGAAAAAGACTCTTTCCAGTTGCAGAGTGATAACTGGTGCTAAGAAATACTGCGGTGGAAATAAGGGGTACTTCAGTTTGACAGTCTATCTGACACCAGCTTCATGAGTATATTCACCTGTGTACCATTTACTCTTTTGACCATTCCGTTAGACTCAAGATGGTATGGAGTTGTTAGAACCCTGATGATGGCCGTTTCATTTATTCAACTTAGGGACACTGTACAAGGTGAATTTAGTTCTTTTATCAGTAAATATGAACTGCGGGCAGCCATGCTGTTGAATTATGCACTCCATCATGAACTAGGCAATGGTGACCTCCCCAAAATCTCTTATCACCTGTGCCTCTACCCACGTTGTCAAAAGTTATCACAACCAAAATATACTTGGAGCGAGTTGTGTCTGTTTGCAAGGGCACCACACAATCAATGTACACGTGTGCCATGGGAACCAGGGCTGAACCAACCAATAGGAGCTTTCTGGTGGAAGGGATATTTTATCTGATATTGGTGATAACAAGAACTCTACTTCATTTATGACAAAGTGAATAATCTCCCAATAAAAAGCAGTCACATGAACTCTAATGTTTTGCATATCCCTCCATGACCTACTATTTGTGAGCGCCCAAAATAGTGGCCAGTTGGAAAGAGAGTTGGGAAACTTAGCATATAATTATGAATGCAGTTAGATATCTCATCGTTTTATATCCATATTAACCAAAATTCATCTAATAACCAAACAAACTGAGGCAGGCTATTAGAGTATTTGTTACTGACCATTTTTACATACAAAAAATTCAACCAGGTCTGTTATTAGGGTGATCATTGGTAGCTGAGATAAGTAGTCAGAGTTCTTATACTTTGCACCTGGATGATTAAGTATCTCAAAATCTTAGTCTTGAAGCTTGAGGGCCCATTGTGTAAGGTGCCCTCCGCTCTCAAAGATTCTGCAACTAATGCAATGAAGTGTACAGTCACGACATTAAATATTTTCCATGAGGTATACTTAGAAATGTTTATAAGCGTAGATTGCATCTAGGCACTCCCACTCAGTCACAGTGTAATTCTTTTCATGGAAATTTTATTTTTTACTGCAGTAAGAGACGGGGTGCTTAACCTCCTGGTCATTCTTCTGAGACTATACTGCTCCAATGGCAGAAAAGGAAGCGTCTATCTGGACAATAAAAACCATCTCAAAGCTCATATACCACAATATAGGGGCGCTAATCAACACCATTTGGAGAATATTGAAGGAGCTCTGACGCTATTCCATCATTAAAAGTAGCGTCCTTTCTCAGAAGCTCAAAGAGTTGGGCCTCAAATAAAGCTGAAGTTGGGAATAAAACGTCGTTAATACCTGACCATGCTTAAAAACACCTATATATCCTGCTTATTACTGAGTTGGGTCATCTTCCAGATGGCTTCACCTTAGCTGGTTGTGGTTTGAGCCACTAGCATCTACCACAAACACAAGATATTCTAATTGGTCTTTATGAAGTAATATTTGTGGGGCTTAACTAAAATGGTAGCCTCTGCGGCCAGTAAAATACATTTTCCAAATTATTGTGATGCTCCAAAAAACGTCCGTGAGAAGACATTTTTTCATCAAGGTACACTAGGACACACGCCAGCTTGAGATCACCTAGAATAGTGTCCACATCCCTCTGGAACGTAGCTGGGGCTTTACACATTCCATTTTGCATATGAGTGGACTAAAATATCTTCTTGAAAATGATTATGGCGCACTTCTCTTGTTCTGCCAAGTGCAGTCAATTTGACAATAACCCAATATCAGATCTATTGTAAAAAATATCAAGTGCCACAAATCTAAAGCATCGTCAATTCAAGGCAGTAGATACAAAACTTTCTTGGTGATATTGTTCACAAAAAGAATTCTTTACTACCCTGTTAGTGCTGTAATTCTTTTTAACAATTTATATGGTTGAAGCCCAGGACTCTTAAATGGCTCCAGCATTACCTGCTCCAGCAGCTTCCTTTTTCATCAGAAAATTTCTCATCCAAAGTCTTGGTGGAGAATCGGCCAAAATAAAATAGGAGGGCGGTTCCCTGTGTCCAACTGATGGACGACGTAATGAGCACATCCCAGATTATGATCATGGGCTGCAAATATTTGCCAATAATTTTCAAATAGAAGTATTGCTTGATTCTTCTTCCCTTCCAATAACCTTATTAGAGTTTCGCATGGAAGCACTGCAATTAGCTGGCATGAAAACCATTGGGAACCAAATTTATCAGCAAACAAAACTTGTGGAAGTGGAGGACCTCATCAACAGGGGCTAGATGCAGTTATGCCACCACTTGGTGTCTTAAGACCTTCAGCAGTCCTTTTTTGCAGATTTACTAGTAACAATTTGATTTCTCCAAGTTCATATAATATGATGCCTGAGGCCACATGAGGCTCAAGGCAGAATTGCTGATAAGGGCATTGAATCTCTTCATAAAGCCCGTTTGATATATATATTTCAAGCTTTGTGCCCATTATAACTTGGTGGCCAGAGGGATACCATATGGCAGCAGAAGATCAGAGCGGCAGCCACTGATACTCATAATCTGATGATTAAAACCCTTGTTTTATTTTCCAAATGCTGATAGCGGACAGGGATTGAACCATTAATGTATGCTAGATTAGTTTCACGCAGTTGGAAACCTTGGGAACACCACTGGAAATGAAGTAAAATGGGATTTACTGGCCAAGACTTTGTTCATTTCAGCCATATCAACTACCACACCAAAGTTGCGCAGGAAGCCTACCCTACCAACATGTCATAATTATGGTTAGGCAACACAATCACCAGCACGGAGGTGGCAATCAACCCAAAATGCATGGCAGTGTACTGTATTCACCTTCCAAGATTGTGCATTCCATCCCAGTGGTTCCATATACCATCTGGTGCTCCATGATAGTTTTTATTGGCAACTTAGATATCAATTTTGTCGATACTATAACTAACTGGGTCTCCAGTTGTCTATGATAGTGTAAACTTTGTTTTTTACATAAAAATATCATATTAAATAAGCTTAAAATAAGCAGAATTTTGATTATTTACTATTTTAACATCAAAGGATTCCCTTTTAAAGGAACCGCATAATACCCACTCCAACCTTGTAATATTCCTTAATAATTACATCTACTGAAATGCATTTTTCACCTCTTTCACCAAAGATGAATCTGATGAGGGTCAAGGTTAATCAGAGGTGGCTTTCTTTAAGATTTTAAAGCGTAGGGCTTTATACATTCTTGGTGACCCTCCTCCATGGTGGCCTCTTTGGCTTGTGAAGAATTCAGCACATGTACATCATCGTCAGGTTGCTGATAAAGTATCACGTCATCGAGATGGAGGTCCTTAGTGGAAAGCAACACGTCAGTGTCAAGTTGGACAGTTGTAGTTAAACCAGCAGAAGAAGCAGTTCCCATCTCTACTCGACTATCTCCTTTCACTGATCTTACTGTTTCATCTGCACAACATGAACTTGAGACTTAGCAGGGCAGTTGAATTCATTATGCCCAGCTCAAATGCAGGATAACAGGTTTTTCCAGAGGTTTCTCGCCACAAGTATCATTAGTAGATCCAGTTCAAGGGTTAAACAAAGGGTTATAATTCAGTTGAGGGCACGGCGAAAAACTTATTGTTTTCCAGGGTTTTTGACAGAGCAAAAGAAGGCCGTAGTACGACGCTTAAGGAAGTAGGGCCCTCAGCTTCCTTTGCAGATATAGTTCAGGGTTGGTGGGCTGAACGTTGCCGCTAAATGACGCAGGTAATTAAAAAATTTAAGCAAAGGAACACCTCCTTGAAAGATGGGAACCATCCTGTTGAAGAGCTCAAAGTGGGGGTTTACTGTCAAAGTCATTGCAATTCCAACGTCAGCCTTGGATAAGGTTACCGCTCCTACTAAAGATGTGCTCCTCTTATTGTGGGATATGGCAAGGGTTCTGGCTCGCAGATGCTGAACGCGGCAGGATATACACAAAAAATAAATTAAAAACTTAAATGAGCACTCTATCTAATAGAAGAAAATTTGAGCGGGTTTTAAGTTTTTTTTTGGGGGGGGCGCAGGTTAGAGCGAAAAAAGCGTTGAAAACAATGCCATTGTTTTGTATTTAAACTTTGGTAAAATTTGAGAATAGAAGGGTTTTGGAGTAGCCTGTGGAATATTCTAAAACATATCCATATTAGGAAATATGGTGCATTAGCTTATCAGATCTCATGAATTTTTGGGAATCTTTGGGCGATTAACAGATGAAATGGGGTTTTAGGGCATGATGTACCCATTTGGAAATGTCTTAATGTATTTCACCCAATCACTGCTGGGTAAATTACTTTCACCACAGAGGACCTCCCTCATGCCTATAAAGGGGGCGGTCCCTGTGTAGGTGTTTTAGCTGAACCAGAGGCGGCAGGAGAGGAACCATGGGTGAATGCCTAAAGTTGGTGGAACCCAACTACACGTTTTTGAGAGGATTGCCTGTGTGGTATTTATAAATGTATTACCCTGATTCTTGGGGTTACACCAAGAATTGGCCTGGGTCTTTTGGCCAATATCATTAGTGGTATCATTTAAACAACTAACTTTTCTCTCTCGTTGCAATCACTTTTGCAATCCATTCAATTCAAGTCTGAATCTAGTTTGATAATCTCATAGAGGAGATTAGTCTGCGCCCATGTCAGGGAGCAGTTGGGAAAGTAAGGTAAGAGGAGCAGGTGGGAGGCCCGCGGCCTCAAACATTCAAAAATGCCCCGGAGAAACCAGCATAATAGAAATTTTTTTTAAAAACTGGCAGTCACTATTTCCCCAGAAATCCTCTCTTGGCAAGCACGATGCAACCAGTACATCAATACGCCGCACTCCCAGCCACTTTTGTTGGTGGAATATGGAATCCACGTGTTTCTGGACATCCAACAAACAGCTTTATATGAAAAATTTTGTGGGGATGTGCACACTTTTTTCCTGACCGCGGTGTATGTCGCACCTCACTCCATGTCACACAGTTGGCTGGACCTCAGTTTTGAAAACAAGGAGGCAGCAGACAAAGCTGCTGCGGTGCAGATAGTGATTGACCTCCCCGAAGGGCAATGGGTCATTGAAACAAAATGCACTAGATGGACAAAATCCAACCAAATTTTCCTCACATTCGACTTTTTGCCTACAACAGTAAAATGTGACATTAAGGAGCAATACCTGAGAGATGGTCTCACTGTCTACAGCGAAAAAAATCTTTCAAAATGCAATGCTTTATGCTGATGCCATACCTGTGCACTAGCAAAGCCTTCGCAGTTCTGACCCCAACTGATGAGATTGCGAAGGACCTAACCCAGATCCCACACTCCACTTTTATTAATATTGAAGGGCATACCACCCACCCTTTCCAGGTAACCGTGGACAGCGCGCCCCCCATCTGCACCCACTGTGACGCATTTGGCCATAAGGCACACACATGCCCCACCAAGGAGGGCGTCACATTCCAAGAGCATCCCTCAGTGGCCATGGCCAGCGGAGAGGCGGACTATGAACCAACCGTAAGCACTAAAGAGGCTTTCCCGTGGGGAGCACAAGGTTGCTACCTACTGGTAAAGCCTTTTTCCCCGCAAGAGCGGAAGAAGGCCAAGCAGGCCTGCAAGGCCACGGCCAAGGAAGCGGCCAAAGTCACCACCGCTATCCCACACTCCCAACGCCAGGAGGACATCGAAACCTTCATGGTGTAAGCAAATTGGGAATCCATCAACCAATCAGATTGGGAAGCCCATGTTGATTAGGGCCACCCAATCTGAGGATCTGATGGGGGACTCGATCTCACCCAATCGTTGCAACCAAGCTCCAGTTAAACTGAATTGGGGCCCATCCTACCTGAAAATTTTTTTGACCCACTCAACGGTGCACCGAACTCATCTGCACCACAAAAAATTTGTCTAACATTAGGGAAACAAAAAGCAAAGTCAAAAAGCCAACGTGAACCTTTCTGCTAAAATCAACAAAAAAACTAATAGCGTTGCTGCAAACACCTGTGCTGCCATGAAGGCCCATGGGGATCTAGAGGAGGCTAGTGGGACTGGGTGCACACCCCCTCGCACCTAAGGTTTGATGGGGGAAACCTTCACTTTAGGGATGTTGAATATCGCCGGACTCAAGGCCTCATCGTCCTGGGCTAAACTGAGTTTTTTACAACACAATTTACCCGTGGATATCCTGGCCATCCAGGAGTCCCACTGTCCACGAGGTTCCAAGGAGGCTTGGAAAACAATGCTCCTCCCATACCTATCCTTTTGGTCAGAGCACCGCGGGGTGCTAATTCAGAAAAATAATTTTTCTCAAATTTTTATCATCGGAAACCTTCCTTTTTGGCTGAGTCCTCATTGTCACTTTCTTGTGGGCTGACGTGGTACACGCTATTGTCAACATCTAAGCCCCAAAAGGTGCACGAGAGCGTCAGGAATTTTTCTCATTGGTCAAATCCCTCTCACTACCCCCAGACCCTTTCATAGTCAGCGACATGAACTGTTGGCTAAAAACTTCAACGGACTGGTAGCCTTCCTCCTCCCACACCCCCCAGGGCCACATTGAACTTCGCGTTCTAAAGGCCACCCTTGGGTTAATGGTTGCGCTGCCACAGCAAGCCCCACTGCTCGGGAACATGATGCGCCCCCACATCCACAACAGCCAATTAAGGTCCATGTCCTGCATCGACCTTATCCTTATGCCAGCGAAATTCCAACACCACATATCTCACTTTAAAACAACAAAAATTGAATTCTCCGACCATTGACTGGTCTCAATAACCTACCACCTACCTGTCACAGCTGCTAATGCCCCACATTGGTGCAAAATCCGCCCCCCTGAGCTCGCGTTGCCAAGATTTTCCATGTGGGTGGAATCAGCAACTTTGGCAAAAGAGTTTGTTGCACCATTTTGTGTGGACCCCATTTCCACATGGGCAACTTTCAAAGAAGATACCATCTGCCACTCTCGCCACCTCTCCTCCAGATGCTCACGAGCCACATCAGCTGTCATTTTGCGCGCTATGGCAGAGTTGGCACACCTGGAGTCCAACATACCAGCTACAGGATACAGCTCTGCATGGGGCCAGAAGTGGGCGGAGGCAGCTGCCCACCTCAACGCACTCAAAAGGCAACACAAACATTAGGTTTGTGTTCAGTACAGGGCCAAACAAATCACAAAAGGTGACAAGTGCACCACATATTTTTTTAAAAAAATTTTGCACCACGCCAGAGCGTGGCCTGCACACTGGTGCAAAGATCAGATGATTCCATTGTGGATATGTCAGCTGAAGTGGCAATCAAAACACAAAAGTATTACTCTGAGTTATACCAATCTGATCCAATTCAGCCAGTTGAAGTGGCGGAATTTCTTGACTGAGCCCACATCTGCACCATTTCCCAATACCCAGAAATAATGAATTTGATTACTCTGAACAAATTATGGACAGCCATCCGCGGTGCACCAAACTGGAAATTCCCAGGCCTAGATGGCATTCCATATGAATTCTATAAAAAGTACTTCAAATATATATCCCCACTACTGCTTGCCTCACTTAACCAGAGCATTCTGGAAACGCGCCTCCTACCAGGAGGACAAGAGGCCTTCACCGTCACACTCTTCAAGAAAGGGTACAAGCTAGACTTAGCCAACTGGCGCCCCATTTCTTTAATAACATGGATACAAAAATTTTAACAAAAATCATGGCTAACCGTTTAGGGATTGTAGCGTCTGCCACCATCTCCCCAGAACAATTCAGTTTCATATCCAGAAGGTCGATTTGGGACAACGTGCACTATGTGGCCAATACATGCCAGTCCACAGCCTCTGGGGCACTTGCATTATTGGACCAACAGAAGGCCTATGATAGAGTAGACTGGGAATACCTCAGGGCCTGCCTCCATCAATTCCGCTTACCCACTCGCTTATCTACTGGGTGATGCTGCTCACAGAATCTGCAACAATGGCAGTACGTGGCCCTGGCTTCCTAACGTAAGTAGTCCGCCCTCAAAGGGGCTTGCGACAAGGGGACCCCTTAGCCTACTCTTATACAATTTCAGCCTTGACCCACTACTTCAAAACGCGAATGCCCAACTCACTGGGGTCCATGTGCCAGGCCAAGCCCCAGTCAAGATGATGGCGTTTGCAGATGACTGTGTGGTTGAAATGTCTAATAATAAAGATGCACGCGCACTTGAAGCTCTCATCCAGGAATATTCCTGGGTAAGCAACGCGGCACTGAACGCCTCCAAAACCGAAATCATCCTCCTTGGTCAGTTTCAGAACTTCTGGGCCCCTACAATCAGTACCCAGCCCGGACCATCTGCTCACACACGCGCTCGCCCTCCCAGCCCACCCCACACCGCCCCACTGGTGCTCCCCTTCATGCCACGCCCTACCATAGGGCCGGTCCGCCATCTGGGCGTGTGGGTGGAGGCAGGCGGATATGCATCAGCAGTAATAGAGAGTCGTATTCTAGACAATGTGACGAAGCGCATCGCCTCCCTCAGAGCCCACCCTACTTCCCTTACTGGCAGGGTTGTTTTAGCCAACTCTATGCTCCTCTCCAAAGTCTGGTTTGGAGCCCACGCCATCCCCTTCTCCCCAAGCTTCTTCAAATCCTTGCATGCCCTGCTGCAAGGATGGCTATGGTCAGGCCGCCCTCCACCAGTAAGGTTAGAAGTCATGTTTGGCTCTCATCAACATGGTGGCATGGGCCTGCTTGACTTCAGAGCCCATGCGGCCAAGATCTTGGGTACCTGGATTGCGGCCGTCATCACCCCTATGCTCCCCTCCCAACACTGGTCCCACGCAGCCTGCTCCAACTTCTCCTGCGCCCTGGGCCTCAACAATCCATTGAACCCTCACTCCCTGATGAAATACCTGGCTTCACACCCATTGGACATAGGTCCTCACGAGACTAAAACCCACTACAAACGAGTCCTCCTCTCCATGCGGAGCGCTGAGTGAAGAATTCATATTAGCGGACACACAGCCCAGAGAGGCCGCCCCTCTCCTCAGTTCACACAAGAGGTACAGGGGTTACCCATTCAAGATGGCGTGATCCCCACACGCCCCCAAGTCCTATCCAGGGTGGACTACCTGGACATGATGGACATCCCTTACTCCATTGAGACCCAAAAAAACTATCTAAAAATATGTACACCATCCTCTGTTGCAGCCTCAAATCTGTTCCCATGTGTGGCGCTGCCTGAGGCGGGTGTACTGTACAGCTGAGCGCTCTAACGCTTTACACTCATTATGCGTCGTGTGGCCAGTATGGAACGCTGTTCCACCGCCTGGAGAAGTGTCCTACCTCTAAAGTGATATGGCGCGAAGTTCAACGTCTACTGGGCCAGAATCAAACACATCCCTTCAGTCTGTCAAGAGATATGTTTGCTTTATCAATGGCCTCCCCCCTTCCACCCTCCCTCCGTGCTCTGGTGGTCACAATCGCCATGTGGACCATCCACACGATTGTCTTGGATGCCATCGCAGGCTCCATTCCCACCCTCCCTGAAGCTGTTCACAGATTTTGGTCTCATTTGGTGGACCACTTACAAGTGTGGATGTTTAGATACCTCCCACCGCGCCACCGACGGCTGGTATCCTCCTGGTTCCCAGTTTGGTTCATCAAATCAGACCCCTTCCTCCACACGTGTTCAATTGTGGCTACGGCCCCTTCACGCGTTCCCTCCCCTTTCCCATAAGTGGTGTTCCCGCTGGCAACAAGAGATAGCATCGCTTCTCTGGGGTGCATTCCCTGTTACTAAGTGTTTCAGTCAGGTCAATTTTGGAAGTGCCCGTCCCATGGTCAGCCTTCCCTGCAATAAATTTAAAATTTAAATTTTAAATCACTTAAACAACTAGATTTTGTATTTGAAATATACAAATGGGCGACATTTCCCCTTTTTAAGCTGCTTTTGGCCCAAAATATTCTTCATTGGCAGCTAGGAAGGCACATGTCCGACATCACCCCATCAAGAATGTTGGGGGAGAATAGGGTCATAGGAATCAGTCATGCACCCATTTTATAGTAATCTCAGTAGTCAAAGTTTTTATGGAATACTCATTTCCTTGTTTGTAGGTGATAGTGAAAGGGCCTATTAAATGGTCCCAAGTTTACCGCTCCTAGGAGTTAGCAGTTATGGTAGTATAATACCATGTCGGACACTTGGAATGTGGGAAGGGGTTTAAACTGAAGACTAGCAGCCTGCCCTTTTTGGTCACCGTTTTTGCTAAATTAGTCATTGCTTCAGATTGGAGTTAGATGATGCGCTGAGCTAATCTTCTCATAATTTTCTCAGGTTCCTCAACTCTGGAAGAAAACACATCTTTAGCTAAAAGGGCTGGGATTACTGGTTCCCTTCAATACAAGACACTGAATGGAGACATTTTCAAATTGGTGATAGCTAATCCGGTATACCATAAGAGCGGTATGCAAGTATTGATCACAGTGAAGAGGATTATATGAGGCCATCTTTCGCAGAATGGAAACCAAGGTTCCATTTGCTCTTTCCACTGTCCCATTTGTGAAAGGATTATATGGAGCTGAGAATAGTTGTTAGGCTCCCATGGAAGTGGCCAGGATTAAGATTACTCTGGAGGTGAAGTTCTTACCATTATCACAGAGTAGTACTTGTGGGCAGCCATATCGAGTGAAGATGTTTTTCTGTAAGAAAGTAGTGGTAGCCATGGCTGTTTTGGCAGGAAGAGCCACAGCTTCCACCCACTTAGTGAGGTAATCAATTGCTACTAGAATAAATCTATTTCCACTAGTAGTTTAAGGAAGGGGACCTACTACATCAAAACAAATGGTGAGGAATAGTTGTTGGGGGAATTTGGCTGATACTGGTATCTAGTTATTGAAACTGAAATTACTTTTTGCATGTAAGGCAGGCTTCCAAGACGTCAACAATAGATTCCATAATGCCATCCTAGTAGTACCGATCCTTAATTAATTCATAAGTTTTCTTTGCCCTCCATGACCTAGGGTGGAGTGAACTTCCAGAGTAGCAGGTACACGTTCAGAAGGCCGAAGGTAAGGCAGCCATTTGGTGCCAACCTGCTTATATAGTTTCTCATTTTCCACTTTGGTGAGACGGAAGTGCTGATCTAGCATCTTCTGAACAGGCTCATCCTCATCCTCCCATTCATTTGGGGTCATTAAAAGATCATGTAACCTCTCTGCCTCACTATTATCCAAATGGAGGATGGGCAGTTGGGTCAACCCATCAAAATTCATGTTACAGGTCCCAGCACGGTGTTTGATCCCTTATATCATAGGACTGAAGCTTTAGAGATCAGCGAGCTAACTGGCTAGTAGGGTCCTTCATGTTTTGTAGCCATTTAAGCGAAACATGATCAGTAATCACAGTGAAAGTGGTCCCATACAGGAAAGGGCGGTAATGTTTTACAGCTAACAGAACAGCAAGGCACTCCTTCTCTGTTACACTGTAGTTATTTTCCGCCTTTGACAGAATTTTACTAAAATATGACATAAGATAATCAACACCATTTTCATCCAGTAGGGCTAAAATAGCCCCAACAGCATAGTCAGAGGCATTGGTAAACAGAATAAATGGTTTATAGTCAGGATGCCTCAATATAGGACGCTTTTGTAATAGAAGCTTCATCGTCTCAAAAGCGGCTTTTTGTTTAACGCCCCATAGAAAGGGTGTTCCTAGTCAGCAGGTGAACGAGAGGTTCACTGAGGTGTGCAAACTTAGAAATGAATTGATGATAATACCTCATCATCCCTAGAAACACCTGTACATCCCACAAATTTTTTGGGGGAGGCATTTCAGAAATAGCTTCAACTTTATCTTGCATGGGTTAAATTCTTTTTTGGGAAATGGAATGTCCAAGAAAAACTAATTTCCTTTGGAAGAAGGTACACTTTGATGGTTTCAACTTCATATTGGACTTACGTAAGCGTTAAAACCTCTTTTAAGTGATCCAAATGTTCGTTAAAGGTTTTGAGAACACTCTAATGTCATCGAGATAGATAATGACACAACTTGATTTCAAGTCCTGCAGTATGTGATCCATGGCGCACTGGAAAGATGCAGGAGCGTTACACAACCCTTGAGGTAATTGGGTGGGTTGGAAAGGTCTTCACTGAATATAAGAGCACATTTCACCTGGTCCTCGGGAGAAAGGTCCATTTTCCAATAGCCACTAGCCAAGTACATGTCAGATAAAAAGTTAGAGCCAGAGAGTTGTGCTGGGGCGTCATCAATGCGGGGGATAGGATAGCTATCTTTTTGGTCTGGGTATTTAACTTGTGATAATCCATGACTATCTGATGACCACCGTTATTATTTCTAATTAGCAAGAGAGGAGAAGACCAGGGACTTTGTTAAAGAACTAATAATCCAGCGTCTAATAATTGCATGAGTTCCGTCCTCATTTGCTGTTCCTCCACCTTAGATTTTTGGTAAGGTTTTGACTGAATGGGACGAGCATCACCCACATCAATAGAGTGGCACCAGCCCTTCATGTGCCCATAGTCGTTATATTTTTTGGAGAATATGTCGCTAAAGTCGTCCAGTAGAGCATGAACTTTTTCTAGTTCAGTTGGGGTCAACTCATCCGAGATATGGACATTAGGTAAGGTACATACCAGATTATCCAAGGGCAAGCCCATATCAAATGTAGAGCCAATGGAGTGAGTTTGTCCACCATCCTCCACAGAGACTAGAAAGCCTCTACAAACCTCCTGGTGTTTTCTTACAACTATGTCCTTGCTGATGAGATTCCCCAACAAAAGAGTAATATGCCTCTGATAGGCAAAATCTAAAGTCAGGCAATACCCGAGGCTCTAGGGGGCTAACGCCCTCAATACTCACGAGGTGCAACAAGCATTGATGTGAGATTTGGAATTGTGATCTTGGTGTCAACTACCCTTTGTTCACCCGGTTTAACTACTACTTAATCCGCAGCATAAAATGGTATACCATCCTTAGCATCCACTGATTCAGTCAATTTTTTTGTATGTTGTCCAGCTTAGGTATAATGTAAAGGTAAAGCGGAAAATGAGTACTCAACCAGACAAGAGTATTCGTTCTTGCTGGGATCTTTATTGGATAAAACTAAAGGTACTTCATAATTGAGTAACAAAAGGAACCTTGTTTCATATTGATGATTCCCTCATATTCGATCATAAAATGCATGCCTATGAGCATATTGTAGGTGTTGTTATCTAACGCCACTGTGGGGCTGATAAAATAAGTTCCCAATGCAAATGGGAAGGGAAGAGTAAGCCCCAATGGCCAAGGTGTTGATTGGGCCTGCTGTTTCAAACTCTTGATTGTACTCCAAGTCAGGTGCCAACTTAATCTTTTTCATCAGCTTTGAGGAGATTACGTTTACTGGGGAGCCAGTGTCCAGGATAGGCAACACCCTGACTTTTTTCAATACCTACTTCCACTTTAGAGAGTGTACCCCCAAAATTAGGAGCCAGAACTAAGAGCTCTTTTAGATGGAAAGTAGAGTTTAGTTTGCGAGCTTTTTCAGGGTAGCTTTCCAAGATAGACTTCATAGTAAGACCTTTATGGAGTAGGTGAATTAAACAAGACAGGAGCTGATCTTCATCGCTAGCAGTATCAATAGCCACAGGACTCCCTAAAATATGATTAAGGTGCGTATTCTCCAGTATAATGGCTGCATCCAATCCTTCAGCGTTTAAACAATCAGGGACTTCCAATTTGGCAGGTGCTCCTAATACATAGTAACCAACATCTTTGTAACCCCCTCATATTCTTCCTCAGAGGTATTTTCAATAAAAGGTATAGGCACATTTGAGGTAATAAAGCAAGCACATGAGATTTGTTGGCAATAGGGGTGTCTATCCCTACACCAACAACTCTTTTCCCTGCTCCTGCTCCTCAGTGTCAGCTTTCTTTTTCCAGTACAAAGCCTCTTGGTGTCCAAACTTGTTGCAATATGCATACTGAGGGCGTTTAAGTCGCTTGGCTTTTGTTTGGGCTCCTCAGAGCCCATAATTGAAGAGTCTTTTTTTTGTCTTCAATGGCCAAGACCCTAGGCTTGGGCTTCTGATCCTCTATGGCCAAAACATCAGGCTGGGATACTACTCCTCGAGGTACATCAAGCTTGTGGAAGCCAGCGAAATCTTATAGAGCTTATTTTATATCATTGACGTTGCGGAAATAGCGCTTAACAGAAGTAATATGCATCGCCAAAGAGGGGTATGATGCCAACACAGATAGTACAGCAGCAACAGCGTCGTCCAAGGTTAGCATTTTAGAGGTTAACAAAGTCTGTGCTTTAATATAGAGCCGGTCTGCAAAGGCAACCACTGACTCTCCTCTTCTCATACTAATGCGCATGAATGCTTACTTCTTCATGCTTAAGCTTTTTTTTGAGCCAAACTCATTTATGAGGGCCTCCTTAACCTCGGCCCAGGTGCTAAGAGCATCCATGTGTGAGAATATCACTTCTTGGTCCATGCGACTCAAACAAGAGAGGATGTGTTTGACCTTCTGGCGATCTGTTAATCCTTAAATAGGGGCTTCATAAACATATAAAAATGAAGCGATGCTGTCCTCGCTATGGATGAACTTGTCCTTAAAAGTAGATTTGAATGCACCCTGGTCACCCACCAGAGAGGGCATGAACTTCAGGGGCATCAGTCCTTGTAGTTTCTGAGCGTAAATCCAACTGATCAAAAGAGTGAGAGAGGCGATCAAGCTGGTCTTGACATGCTTCAAAACGGGTTTTCAAGGCAGTGATGGATTTTTAGGACTTCTGAGAAGTGGATTCACATAGAGCCAATCGAGCTTCCACTCCCATTTTTTGAGTTGCTAGCTCTTCAACCCGACTCTCCAACGCCTTAAATTTAAATGGAGTTGTGATACAAGGGAGCTCAGGCTTTGGTGATCAACTTCTACCAATCCCACACGGGCTTTTAGCTCCTCTTTCATCTGCTTACACTATTCTGCGTCACGTGGATGGGGGCTTTGTAACTTTACGCCCCCTTCAAGCTGTTCATAGATAAGCTCAACTTGTGTCAACCGACCATGTACAACTTCTAACAGAGTGAATACTATAAGTGAGGTTATAAACCATTGAGCTTCTTTCTCCCATTCACTAATCCGGTGAAATAAATGTTTGTATTTTCATGAGAAGCTTTAAGGGATAGCTCTCTTTCCAATTTGAGATACTTTAACTTCTAAATCCGAAGTGTCCTTAGAAGATTCATGCAATAGATAGAGCTCAAGCTCCTCAACTCGTGACAGAGCTTGAGCTAATTGCCATTCCATTATAAACATACGTTTTTCCTCCCCTGATTGAAAGGTAGGCACGTGTTTCAAAAGGTCGTGGCGAGTTTGCTCATCATGCTTTTCAAGTTCTTTAGCAAACTCCTCAAGCATAAAGCGGGTGCTAGCAGTGGATTCATGTAACTCAATATGATAAATCTTCATGGCCTCTTCTACATACTTTACCACCCCAGTATCCATGGTGGTGAGCACTCATGTAACTGAATAATGAATTTGCGGTTTGCCTATATGCCAGATTTAGCTGATCCAATATGTTCAGGGGTCAATTGATACAAGTTCTCATAAGCTAATCTTAATACATCATGGTTTGCTAGGTGTCAATGGAGCTCTTCATGATGAACAGCTAAGATTTGTATCATATGAACAAAGGAGGGTGGGCAAACTTGCGGACATTGTAGTTAGATTAATAAGCTTACTATAAGCATCAGGAAGGATTTGAGGTTCATAGAGGTACATAAGTTGATCTTCTACTGAGGAACTTTCACGTGAAGCAACCTCACCAGGGTTTATTATACCATGCGTTAGGTCTCTCACTACCTCAGCGGCAGGCTAGGTAAGTTGGTGAGATTCTGGTATTAAAATTCATTCAAACATTTCTCCTCTGAATGACAAGGCTGGGGGCTATCCATACGATCATCGTCTGCCCCATCGCCTTTTTTACCCAGCTAGTAACACTTCCAGCTGGTACGCTCTCCATTTTATTGAGCGGTATACTTGAGTTATACGGGGTGTCTCCTGTAGTGAATACCAATTTTGTGGGATCTGGCAAGGATTCTGGTTCGCAGGTTCTGAACATGGCGGGATATCTACAAAAATAAATTATGAACTTAAAAGATTGCTCTTTTTTAATAGAAGAAAAATTGAGCGGTTTTTAAGTTTTTATTTGGGGGCACATGCTTGAGCGAAAAAAGTGTTGAACTCAATACCAGTGTTCATTATTTAAACTTTGGTAAAATTTGAGAATAGAAGGGTTTAGGAGTAGCATGCAGAATATTCTGAACCATATCCATATTATGAAATATGGTGCATTAGCTTATCAGATCTCATGAATTTTTGGGAACCTTTGGGCGAATAACAGATGAATTGGGGTTTAGGGGCATGATGTACCCAATTGAAAAATGTCTTAATGTATTTCACCCAATCATTGCTGGGTAAATTAATTTTACCTATGAGGACCTCCCCCACGCCTATGAAGGGGATGGTCCCTGTGTAGGTGTTTTAGCTGAACCAGAGGCGGCAGGAGAGGAACCATGGGTGAATGCCTAAAGTTGGAGGAACCCAACTACACGTTTTTGAGAGGATTGCCTGTGTGCTATTTATAAATGTATTACCCTAATTCTTGGGGTTACACCAAGAATTGGCCTGGGTCTTTTGGCCAATATTATTAGTGGTATCTTTAAACAACTAGAGTTAGTATTTGAATTATACAAATGGGCGACATTTCCCCTTTTTAAGCTGCTTTTGACCCAAAACATTCTTCATTGGCACCTGGGAGGGCAAATGTCCGACACTTATGTAAACCAATCAGAATACACCATAAGGGTCTCCTTCCATTAGAACTCTATCTTTAAGAAAATAAGCCTTCCGCTGGAGCATTTTTTCTATGCCCCAAACAAGCTCAACATAGTATCCTTAACTTCTTGATAGGTGACGTAACTATCCTTTAGATAGCATGTAATTTGGTTAGTGATTTCAATATATGTGATATATATCATCAGCTTAGCATTATAGTTTCTGAAGCTCCCTCCACAGAGAATTCAAAAAGCTTAAAAAACCCATGCATATTTTCTTTTCTAATTGAATGGGGCAACTTGTCATTGCAAATATCCTTGTCCAACTTAGCTATGAGCCCTTGAAGCAAACTGTGGCATGGCTTGTGATCATAATATGACTCCCAGAGAGGGGAGGACATGGAAGGAATAGCGGAGCTCGGCTTGTCCAAAGGATTGGGAGCAGCCTGGCCCACTTCAGCCAGTAACGTGGCAAAAACGTGAGGAACTCCTTTTGGTGAGACATAATAATTTAATGAGCTCCCGCTATGAGTGAAAGGACTCACACTTCTTGACGGGTTGGCAAAAAGTTCATCTGCGCTTTCCTCACCTTCATACCTACCATAATGCTGCTATACTTCACTATCATCCCCTGTTTGTTCTTCAGCTTCCCAGAAGGAACTTTGGAGATAAGTGGTAGCTTTTGGTTCCACTCAACGCAGTGCAGTTTCTCAAAAGTGTCATCTGTGTGATCTAGAAATCTCTGTCCTTCCAGCCAAGAGTACATAGTTGACTGAACACTTCTTAAACTATTTCATCTTGACTTTATGATTATAAGGAGTTTGTCATGGTTCAAGTATTGTTTCAGGGTGATTTCAGAATACTGCGCTGACACAATAGGCTGGGATGGTTTCCCTTCAGTGCTAATCAGATTTTCCATGGTTTGGATAGCTTATTAATATCTGGTTGAATAAGCGGGCCCCCTGTAGTGAGCATTACTGTTATAAAATTTGGTGAAATAGGTATTAATCTGCTGAAGGGTGCACAGGAAGGATTCCTGTGATGTAACGGAAAAATGATATGAGGATCGTAATCACTCAAATAAAGTGCAATAAAATATGAAATAAAGTAGAGGGATGCAACAGCCACTTAAATTTTATTTCTAATGAGGGAGTCCACTACCTTTCAAACCTTCTGACTTTACACCATAAAATCCATCAAATGTCATCAACTAAAAGACCTCCCTATCCATTCTTTATTTACTTCTTTTTCATTCATCTCTTCAGCCACTCTTTGGGCCATCCACTCAGCTTTTTCATTTTCCATCATGTTCGTCTCATCTTTAGGTGTTCTGGCGGAATTCCCTCATTTGTCTGAGGTAAGATTATTTAGTATCAAACCATATTAAATTATATTGATTTTTTAAATTCTCTAAACTCGATCTTGGTGGATAACCAATGATACGCTATCATTAATTCTGTTTTATTTGCTGTCATATAAATTTCCTGACAGACGCCATGACTAAAATGAAAGTCATACTCAAACTCACCAGGGGATTTTTATGGTCTAATAATGATGACTTATTTTCAAATTATTCAATACTCCCATCTAAATTTATACTGTTTTTTATGAACTAGTATAAAAACTTCATTTTTTAAAAATAATTAAGGGCCATTTCCAAAAATCTTAGATGATCAATTTTGTTTCAATTAAATTAGTTTATAAAATATAATATCAGTAACCAGCCAGGGACTAGCAATTGATCAAATTATACTATCCAGTCTGAAGTATTCTCTAATGCCCAAAACACTCTTTTGCATGAATACCTTGGGGCTGAGCTGCCAAAGGAAACGTTAGATAGGATTCATTGTGTCTATAGGTGGCCAACATAAATGAGAACATGCTAGAGAGTGTCCATAAGATTTTTGCATGTGTGAGAACAGTTTCAACAAGAAATTTGTTGTTGATCAGGAAACGTCAGTAGAGGATTTCTACAGTGAGGATGATCAAGTCCCTTCAGAAGGTCGCCTGGCATCTAATTGTGTGATGAGAACCCCTCTAAAGCAAGTTAGCCTTTTAAGTTAAGTGAGAATGGCCAATGAGCAGACTGTGGTGACCAATACAGGGGTGACACCATCAGACCAGAGTGAAGATCATGAGAATCCTCAAATTTTGTTTGACAATGTGGATATGGATGTATACTATGGTGAGGTTTCCTATGAACTCCTTTTAAGGGAGGAGGCACCATCCATCTGTGACTCTACACATTGGGGCTACAAGTATCAGATTGGTTAATAAAACTTGAGCATGTTATGTAGATCGCTGAGAAGATCCCACATTGACTACATTATAATGTTGATAATTTCTTCACCAATAGTAAAGCTTGAATTCGCCATTAAGTAGATGAAGCAAAATCAGCTAGTAAGAACAAAAACATATTAAAAAATCACAAATTGAATGATTATAAAGGGTGTTTAGACTAACACAATTCCACGTTAAACAACTTTGATAAGAATCAGGATGATTTGAAAGATCAACTGCATATTTTCCACAACTAAACGCTACTTCATCTTGAGCAGCCACTCAGTCAGAGAAGCTGATTTTAGTATACAATTGAGTGTTGCACCCATGAATAATATGTGCGCGTCAAACCTATTAAAAAGTATTAAACTTTAATCCCTTAATTTAAAACCATATACACACTGGGATAAGGAATCACTTTTGGCTATTTCATATGTTTAAAAATAGCATACTTGGCATGAAGAATCACCAATAGGCTCGCCACATGCAAGAATTCATGAGTTGAGATGCTCAAGAAGACTTTTAGTGTAAGCCTATGAGCTGGAATGACCTGTACCAAATAAAGAGCATTCTCCTCTCAGAGTTTGAGAGTAAGCAAGATGTTAAAACATGAAACAGAAATTTTTACTTATGAAGTTGGCAAGAACAAGTCAGAAGCAAACCTGCTTCTCAATGCTATCTCAAAGCTATAGCGAATTATGGATGACGGGAACTATGGACTTTTCAACAGCAAAGATGGTTCTTATAAATTTTAAGAAAATGCAACCCATCTTGAGGTTGCATATAATCCCCACAGTCAAAACCGTGATGTTTCTAAAGGCCTTTAAAGAAGCATTTCTCAATGTTTAAGGTACGTACAGAATATAATATAAGACCAAGGGAGCAATCCCTCTAAAGTCATAAAGGCTGTCTACATTGCTCACTGCAAGAATGATGAGTAAAATGACAAGAATCTTAAACCAGCAGAACGCCTACCTCGTCAAAAACTGTATTGTAATAAGTGCCACCAGCCTAGGCACTTTTGTTAATCATGTCCTCTAAAAGCCTCTGAGTAAATTTATTAACCCCTAGGAGGATACCACCAATGAAGTAAACTGGGTAGATCTGCATAAGGAGGGTGAATATGACCATGAAGATGAGGAATTGGCTAACGCAGGGTACCAAGCGTCAGGGTGACTAGCGTGGTGTTTGTGCTTTCCAGGTTAAAAGAAAAGTAATTGATAGAAAAGAATGAAACCTATCTGGAGCAGAAGAAAACAAATTTTCCATAACCATCAACACAATTAAAGAAGGAGAGCATCAGATGATAACTACTTTAATGGACATAGAACTAGATAGCAAATATACCATCAAAACCAAAATGAGAACTGAAGCCCTAAACGATTAAAAAAGTCGACATTGACATTATGACAACTGGGAACCCTTTAAGAATACTGTGCCAAAAGTGGAAGATTTGATCCAGAGAGTACTTGTATTGGCTGTGATGGACACTAGAGCTCCCATCAACATAGTCACATCTAAAATAATAAAGAGAATTAAATTTATGACCTCATAGAATGCAACATGAAATATGAAACATCTGGACCTTATGTCACCCATGCTTTGAGAGCTTATTCAGCAATGCACTAAACTTTGGGTGCATGGTTCTAACGGTTCCAGCAGTGGTCTTAAATAATAAACACTGAAATTTCTTAATCAGAAAGCGCCCTCTTTGAGTTAGAGCCTATATCAACTACAAAGCCAATACCCTGAGTATTATGAGCTATTATCTGACACTGTTGTATGACGATAAGAATCTTAACCCAATAAAACAAAAAACGTATTTAGTGGAAAAGATCAACTGCTTTACCCTATTTACTACATCAACAAAGAGAAGTATGTGAAGCAACGATCCTCCATGGTCAGTCTAAAAGGTCTTCCACTGTGCATAATTGTAACCTTGGAGATTAGATCTGAGGATTAACAACAGATGGACCTATTATCTAGCATGAAGATAACGTTAAAATTTTTTTTTGAAAGCTCTCAGCCAAGATGGAACCCACAAATAGGGCCAAGAGTAACAAGGTTTTAAGTTACAAAATACTCTTGAGAGTTGACTGTAATATTAGAAAATATTACAAACTAGCCAATAAGGTTATAGAAAATGATTGCCATGCACAGATCAAATTTACCAGCTGTGATAAAAAGGAATAAGTTCACGCTGTGGGGGGCTATGAAGAACTAGTTTTTGGAGATGTGAACCCAAACAGCAGAAAAAATTTGACGGGCAACAAAAAAGTTTAATGATATCTTTTACACCACGTCCAACAACATTGTACTCTGTAAAGAAGAGATCCAAAGATGGGCACCAGATCAGCTATCCTTTACAAGTAAAATCTTACCACCATTTGAAAGCTGAAGATGCCGTTATTGACCAAGAACTAAGTCAAATAGCAGAAAGAGGTTTAATCAGACCTTTGAAGAGCCCTTAGGCTTTGCTGTTATTACTAGTATACATGAAGAGTAGGACTTGCCTCATAACCTTGGACTACTGCTGATCAAAAAATAACAAAGAATTCTCTTATCTGCTCATGTGCATTGAAGATGTCTTAAAACTTTCAAGGATTATTGGAATATTTGTATGCAATGGACCTGGATAGTGTTTAATGTCAGATGGAGTCTCACCAGAGGATTAGGAAAAGTGCCATGATCAGCAGTCAGGAATTGTTAGAGCTAGCAAGGTTGCTGCAGAGGCTATCTAACGCCCCTGCCACGTTTTTATACGTGATGGACAAAATCTTCAGGGATCACAAGCTAAACAGGGTGCTGATTTAACAAGAAGATTCACCGTGCTCATCTGAACTCTTCAAGAGAATCTTAATCACCTCTAAAAAGCCTTTACATGGCTGCGAGCATTAAACTTAGAAACTGAAATAAAGCAAATGCACTTTACTGTAAAGCCAACTGAAGTTTCTCAGGAATAAAATTAGTCCCAATAAAATCAAGACACAGGAAGGGAAGGTCAAAGCAATTGTGGCAATGGAGCCACCCCAAGGGCTTGTGGAATATCCAAGTGTCTTCAGGATGGTGAGGTGTTACTGATGGTTAGCATCCATTTCATAGATTTGGCTTCTCCGCTCAAATACTTTATGAAAAATTGAATAAAATCAAATAAAGCTGAAGCAGGATTAGTATTTGAGGAGATAAAGGCTAGATTGATAGAGGCACAAACCAGGCCTACCTGGACTTTAACAAGAACTTTTACCTATACACTGATGCAAGTGATGTTGCGCTTAGTTATACTTGCCCAAATGGAAAAAGAAAGGGTGAACCACCCCATTGAGTACTATTAAATTTTTTACCAAAGATATAAACTATAATTTACAAAGGAGAGTACTTAGTGTTGATCTGAACATTAAAATAATATACTCTACTTGTACAGGATGCAAAATAAGGGTTGTGACAGAGTATTTACTACGCTTTTGGTTACAGGGTATGAAAATTCAGACTGACGTCTTTCCAGATGGGCATATGCTACAAGAACAATTTAAGGTCGTCCATTAAGCAGGTTGACAAGTACCTCAAAGTTGAGGGATTATTGCTTTTGCCAGTTTCACCTACAGGTGACAGAAAGCAATCAACTATACAAAATAATAAGGCTATCAGAGAAAAATCTATGATAATATTTGACAAGGTGAAGACTGTCTTAACCCTCGGGTTGGGACCATCTAGTACTAAAAAAGACTGTCTTAAAAAGGTGCTCCTAAGACACCCAGTGTTTTATGGAAACCTTCAGAAAAAAGTTGACAATAAAGGTACCCATACTTCAGATAATGAAACTGGATGGAACTATTAATGTAAGCGCACAAGCACATTAGCCATGGTCAATTTTGGAAATTTGGCCTACCTAAAGTATCAGATCTATTGGGTCCATGTCCTATGAAATCCACCAGGGCTCAGAACAGTGCATACCTTTTGCAGTTTCCATCTGTTAGATAAAAGTTCTGAGCTTAATCAATACCACTAACAGTCCCATTCATTAATGTGTAAATTGATGTTATTGGCCACTTCTGACTGCCTCTAATGGAGAAAAATGCATTCTTTTAGCCATTGACCACTTTACCATTTGGGTCTAAGCCTCAGTGATCAAAATGTACACCATAAGGTAAACTGCCTGTTTCCTATATAATCAAGTTATAATTAGACACAGATGTCCTTAAGTCTTGCTCCTAATTAATGGCAAGAATTTAAAACCAGATGAAGCGAAAAATGTTGTTCCACACTGTGCAGCTTGTGGTGATACAGGAAGATGGCAAGTTCTTTGAAGATTACCAGGGTTGGGTGATTATTAGGATTTAAACGTAAAAATCAGAGGTCTTATTTTCTTTAGATGAATCGACTTAACCTATCTTAAGGTTAGAGGTCCCAAATAATTATTTTTATTGTTAAAAGATAAGTTAAAGTCTAAATGTAATTTAATATATGAAATCATTAAAGTTTAATAGAGCTTATAAAAACAAGGTTAAACTGGGTAAAGAAAACCCTTCTAAGCTTATTGAAAAAGTGGTTGTCAGAGGTCCATATAATGAAGATTCAAATTTGGTCTTATCATTATTATATGAAACAGCTCAATGTTTTAGAACTGAAAGTTGATAATAATATTACGCCTTTATCCAAAAAAAGATCGATTGACAAAAAGATATCTACTAATAATTTTAATCCTTTGACCTGTTAAAGCATTCAATGATAAAAAATGATAATAGATATAGATTGGGGATTAATATAAGTAGATAGATAAAGGGTGTTTAGCCTGGAAAACTTATCTTCCACCCTAGCGCAGTTTTGTGTTTGAAATTTGTACTGGCTATAAAAATTCTTGCTGTGGTATATTTGTCCCAAGGTTGACCCACCTTGAATATTATTGAATATAAGTAGATACTGAGAAACACAAGGTTGAGGCTTCACCCACATTATGGCAATGCCTGACAGAGACCCTTACAAGCCATGACACAGATTTACAATTACATTGCCCAAATTGTCTAAACTTGGCATTTCCTTAATCAGGAATGGCAAAATCACATCAGCATTAGAAAGGAAGGGGAGATCACAAGATAAACAGATTTTTTATTCTATATGGTTTAGGATCAGTAAAAAAGGTTTTGTCTTTAGGGTTAATTTTGACCACTTAAAATGTTTTATGGGGTGATATACAATTTGATTAAAAGTTTTACTGAATCAATAAATAAATGTAAATTTAAAATTGGGAGGCATTAGTTCAGGTAATCTGGGATGATCATCAAATTATCAAGAGGAAAATTTTTCAGCTGCTGTTATCAACTGACATGTAGTCAAAGGCAGGAGAATTTAAATTCGTTTTTAATTTATTTATAAAGGCGGTCAGGCGGCAACTTGAAATCCTCTTGACTATTTCAAGTTTTTTCAGGGAATTTAAATTCTCTAAAATTGGTGGAAGACATGAAAGGTTAGAAAAAAATTACATGGCTGTTCCAGGGCATGGCAAATGGCTCAACGTGAAATTTTTGTGAGCAAGTCACTTTTTGTCTGTTAAACTAAAATGTAAAGAAAATATTGTTTGCTTACCAGATTTAATTCTAAAATAAAATATCTAGATGTATGGGGTTTCATTTAATTCATTATGTCCATTGGTTTGGGGACAGCAGCAGTAGAGGTGCCTGTGCCATCAGCGTCATTCACTGAGAATGCTTTGCTAGCATTGCAACACTCTCAAATATTCTTGCTCGCTCAACACCTGACATTAGAGGACCTGTGTGTGGCTTAATGCCTCCTCTTTCCACAAATATGTATAATTTAATTATTTTTGGCTGGCTTTTGTGTGTGTTAAGTTTTAGTCAATGATGCAAGCTAAAATAACTTAACAAGTAAATTGAGGATTTATACTCGCTTTTATAATAAAACTTTTTCTTGTAATCAGGAAGTAAATTCTCCAATAATCCTTGATAATAGCCAATTAACTCTGGTATGTTCACCGTTCTTAAACCTACTGGCAACAACAAATACAAGACCTTCTATCTTTGTACAAAATTAGGAAATTATTCCTTTATAATCAGGACTACTTTTATGGCAGGTAAAATGAGAGCTTCTCTTCAGGAAGTATAAATGCACACAACTATCTAGTATATATAAGGCATCAGATACAAATATCAAATAAACAACAGATAGACAGCAATAATTGATAAACTAAAGTATAGTAGTTTTTAATGATCAATGGATAAATGATAATTTATTCTAAGGCCAGGCGCTGGTATTATATACCTCTTGAGCATCTCCTGTATGAACTCATCTATTAGATGAGTTCATTTATATCATGCAAATTTCTGCTGTTCATGGCAATAATTATGAAATATCCCCAAGTCAATTTGACCAATGAATTGACTAAAAATAACAATAATTTTAGCTCAATTAAAGCCAAATTTTACTTTCATAATTTGGGACGATTTTGGTTGCAACTTCAACACCAAAATCTTCCCAATTAGAGCTATGTCATAACTCAACAAATAACAATAAATGGGAATAATAATATATATGAATGATAAAGATGACACACCCCTAATTGGGACGTCAGCAGGCCTTTTGATAGCACTAAGTACACTCTTAATCAGGAAATCAATGTTCAAGTGCTAAATAAATTGATTTCATTAATTAAACTCAAAATTACGCCTTAGTACATTAAATTAGTGCACTAATTTAGGAGGTGCAATTTAGTTAATGCCATGGGACCACTTTTCACCCAAGTGGACCCATAATCAGCCATAATGTACTTATATCATAGGTATTATTAGCTACAATAATTGGGTTACTTCAGATGCAATCAAAGCAGTTATGAGGTGAATCTGATTTATAAGATTATGCAGATAAATTTGGAAGGATCAAAGGATCCATCAATGAAAGTAATCTATCAGTATTGATGGTTTTCTCAAAAGGTTTATTTTTAAGTCAATCATCAAAAACTAAATTTGTGAGCTGAGGCTACCATGGAAAACTTAACTTTTACATGCTTACTTTATGTTTTATTTTACATACTTAATTTTTTTATATCTTATAATATTATTTTATTTTATATTATTTTACCTGCTTAGTATAGCTTTATATTATATGTATTTAATTTAATATTTATAATAATAATAATTATTATTATTATAGGGGGTGTGGCATAGTTGGTCTGGGCATCCCACTTTTGCCCCTCATAGCATGGGTTCCAATCCCGTCATAGCAGAAATTGCATTTCTGTGCCAAGAGGATATCAATACATGTGGATTTATGCACCATGCCTTAGTCCAACCAAGAGAATCAGTGAAGTTAGATCATGTAATCCCAGCCTATCAGAACATGCACAGAAAGGTTTTACCCCCAGTACTTGCGTTTTATCATCTACTCCTATTATTTTTCTACCTACTCCCTATCCTCTCTATTGATGCAGTATAAATGTCTTAAGGTCAGCTCACCTTATATAAGATTATTTTTATTATTAATTTATGACAAGTAGACTGGTCATACCTACTTAATTGCATGGAGAGAGCACACCTGCCACAAAATTCATTGACTGGGTGATGAAGCAAACAGCTACTACAAGCATGTTAGTTTTAGGCCCTAAATCCAGTTGGAAAAAATCTCACCTCTATTTGGGGTGAGGTAAGGGGACCCTTTATGCCCCCTGTTGTACAAGTTGGCTTAGACCCAGTGTTGCAGGCAGCGGAGGCAGAGCTTGAAGGTATTGGTGTGCATGGATAGCCAATACTGAAAGCTCTGGTATATGCAGATGATGCAGTCATAGGGATTATAATCTTGGAGGACTTGGTACAAACTAAATTCAATTATCCACCAATTGAAATTAGCTAGCAATGTAAGAATTAACAAATTAAATTTGTAGATCGTACCTCTTAGCATCACAAAAATCACCCAACCAACCCAGGGTGGCAAAACTCAAACCAGGGTTTGCCAACAGGCCCTAGCTAAATATATCCTGCCTCCTGCCACCCCCACTCAGCCAAAAATGGTATTTGAGGTGGGTGACAACCAGGCCTTATATACCTGGTGCCGTGGCTGGCTAAGGATACTGATGTCGTGGTGAATCAGAAGAAGAGAAACTGAATAGATTGCAATTTACAAAAAATAGACTTAAAAATTCCAAAGCTGGATCCATCTAAGATGCAACAAATCAGGAGCTGGCCTTTGATGTCAATAATGACATCTTTGTCACATCAACTGACCCATAATCGAATGAAAACTTTAGTATCAATATCAGGTAAGTATTGCAATTAATTGCAAGTTTTAATGTTTTCCCAAAAATGATTTAACTAGCAACAAATCAACAGCTGAATTAGAGATCGATTTATATAATTTAATGCAAAACATCAAAGTTTCAAATTTCAGTTTAAACAATTTAAATAAATTTAAAACCACATCAATGACTGAGACCTTAATTGCTGGTCTCAGAACTTCGCCAATATGACATAATCAGTGAAAAATTGACTTCTCACCCAAATTTAAATAATTTGGATAATTTAACATGAAATATTAATTCAAATGTGGTAAATTATAACAAAAATGTAGATAATAAAACAACTCAGGTTATAAGGAAATTTATTTGATGAAATGCATACAATTTTCAGCACTTAGGGACCACCCTCAACGCCCACCAAAATCCACAAAAAAATAAAAAAAAACTGGTAAAAATCTGTGCCCCATTTAGGGTGGCGCCTTCAGGCAGCACAGTGAAACATCTGGGTATCACCCTGAGCCCAAATGGGCTGGACCTGCTCAGGATTGAGGACAGGCTCATCCAAAAGCTCACATCCCACATTGCTTCCCTCAGAGAAAGGCAAATGTGACTCATTGGGCAGTCTGCAGTCACAAATCCCTCCTGCTTCCAATCCTCTGGTTCCCAGCTGCAGTTGTCCCCATCTCCTCAGAATTCCACGACCATATCAGGGCCTCACTGCAGTCATGGTTGTGGGAAGGCAGAAGAGCCCCAATATGAATAGGCCCACTCCACAGACCAAGAACAATAGGAGGCCTATGGCTCACCAACCACATTACTCAATCTGATAAAATATTTAGTAAGTGGATAGTTAGAGTGACAAGCCCAACCCCTGAGCCAAACCACTGGTCACACGCCACATGAAGTAATCTGCAAGGGGACATCAGACTAGCCAACCCCACAGCGCAAAACACCCTCCTGTCCTACCTGGTGGCCAATCCAAATGCCCACAGTCCATAAAAGACCTCAAAATTCTCCTGCGCGGTACTAAAGATCATCCATCAAGATGAGTGGCTGTTCCTTCTCAGCATCATGAGAGGCCAATGCAGTTGAGGGTTTAAAGATCACACCTGTGCTCAGGAAAGCAGGGGCGCATAAGTCTCAGTGGAGGATTGCCCCCCTCCAAGAGCCTGAACTCTAGCCCTTATTGATCTCCTAGACCACAAAGATCAGCCATACAATAAAAAACTCATAAAAAATTGGATATTCTTGACACATAATTTACTTAACTTGAACATTGGGGCTTAAGTCAGGCGATGCCTAAACAGGGCCCACCTATCAGCTGACCAGTTTAACTCAACTCAGGAAAACTGTAAAGTATGTGGCACAAAAGACACCCTGTTGCACAGGTTGAAAGAGTGCCCAGAGGCCTAACTTGTCTGGAAACTAGCGTAGCCACTGATGGCACCCAAATGTATACCCACTAAACTCTGCTCAATCACAAATTTTATGTCACTTAATATTGACTCACCCAGCCCAGAATTGCTCTAAGTGGTTTATTTTGCATTTTATCACTATGGACAATTCACACGATTATCTTGAGGCAATTCAAAATTGGCCCCAATTACAATCAAAATTAGCAATCAGTTTATAAAAACATAATTAAGTCTTTAACATTTGGCTGTTTGGTGAAGCGATTTTGTGCTGACTTCAGGGGATGGTGCAAAGCTGTCTTCCACTCCTCTTTTAAACTGTCAATTTGGAACTGGAAATCTACCTCAACTTCAGTGAAAACTCTTTGAGCATCTCAAGAAAATCCCTTCCAACACAGCCATATTCTGGGAACACTAGTCACGAAGTTCTCCCCTGATACTTGGGTTTTGATCTTGGCCTCCTCATTTTTTATATCAACCCCTATTTAAGTGTGGCATATTTGTCCCAAGGTTAGCCAACCTCAAATAAGATTATTATTTTATTTGAGGTGGGCTGACCTGGGGGATGATACCACACAAACAGGGAAGTGAAGAAAATTGGAAAGGAGGATAAAACCCAGAAAACCTCCATGCATGGCATATGATAGGCAAGGAACTCCATGGACCGCCTTTGCTATTTGCCATCTCAGTTTGGGAGCATTGGTGCACAAAACCAACACAATCAAATTGTCCCCTACATAAAGTCCATTACTGAGATTAAACTTGGGAGGCAGTGGTAGAGGGTCTATACTCTACCACTGGGGTATCCTCCCTCTCTAATAAGATTATTATTATTATTAGGGGGTGGAAGGCGAGTCAATAGGGCATATGCTTCCAACCTGAAGGTTGTGGGTTTGATTCCCGCCCTTCGCACATTGATTGGGGTGCCAGACAAAGGAAGCTATTGACAGTTAGTAGGTCTAATAACACGAAAATCTTACCCATGATGTAACCAGAAAAATTTGAGTCCTGATCCAGAGGTGGAAAACTTTCTTTGACGGAGTTGACCCTGTTCAGGTTTCGTGTCATTTCTTTCTTTCAGTAATGCCTGTCCCTGGTCAGCTTGCCTTGGTCAAGTTAAAATTATTATTATCATTATTATTATTATTATTATTATTATTATTAATTCTTAGGGGGTGTGGCATAGTCAGGAGGGCGTCCCACTATCACCCCTTCATGTCATGGGTTCAAATCACATTGTGGTAGAATTTGCATTAATTGCATTAATTGCATTTCTGTTCCAAGAGGATATCAATATATTTTGATTCACGCACCATGCCTTGGTCTGACCAAGCAAATAAGTGAAGTTAGATCATGCAACCTGGCCTATCAGAACATGCTCAGGAAGGTTTTACCCCCAGTACATGGGTTTTAACCTTTACTCCTATATTGTCACTCCCTACTCCCTATCCTCCCTATCAGTGAGGTATATTTGTCTCAAGGTCAGCCCACAGCAAATAGATTTATTATCATTAATATTATTGCTTTTCTTTCTCCTAAGCGTCACTTTTATAGAGCGAAGGAAGATTCAAGTGAACTCAAACATTCAATAATCTTTAAAGAAGGAAAAGATGTACTACTCCAATCAGAAGTCCTGAGTGAACATCACAAAGGGCGGTAATTCCACCAACATTTCGTTTTATAAGGGCATCAATTGCTCCCACAAGAGCTCCTGGCAGCCATGCAAACAGATTAAAATACAGATGCAAGTCCCTACTGAAGGGTACTTGAAAATGCTACACCAGCATATGCTCTACAATAATATCTGCCACTTACTCCCCTCCTCCCTGTTAAACATGGGGTTAGATTGAACTTTAGAGTCAAACACCTGAAGATCTCATTGGCAATTACCAAAAAAATATATATCAAATTGCCAATTTTATTAAGCAAGAATTCTGTTGAGGATTCGTAGATATTTGCTTCACCAAAGTGTATCAGGAAGACGCCTTGGCAAAAGTCAACATTGAAGTGACCATCAAAGGTGTACCCCACCGCATAAAGGTACATTTCACCCACTGGAACAAGGAGAATGGCCTCTTCATCTCCTCTGAAGATCTCCCAACTGGTATCCCCCATGACTTTGTCAAAGCGGAGCTAATCAAAGGCCTTGAGGAGTACAGAAGAGTGAAGCAGTTTGAGCTGCAGCGCTTCCACCTCATTCCAGAACTTTGCAGTGGGAAGTTGATTGCTGTTATTGACCCCAAGCCAGAAGTAGAAGTTGATCCCAACATGATCCCAACATGATCCCACATGTCAAACAGATCATCTTGCCGGAGGGACAAGCATCCAACCCATTTAACGTAAACCCAGAGAAAGCTCCTCCCATCTGCCAGCACTTCAGGTGCTTGGGAATCTGGCCAATGCATGCCCTGCTATAGACAAGCAGTAGCAGGAGGAGGATTCTGAGGAAATAGATGAAAATGATGAAAATTTGGTAAACTTCAGATGGCAACAACCCCATTCAACTGGGAGACATGATGAGTATCAGATCGTTGAACCAGTCACTGCCAAACAACGCAAAGCAGAGGAGAAAGCGAAGAGATGAGAAGAGGCCAGAGCAAGGGCCAAGGAAGCTAAAAAAGTGGATCAGATCCTGGAAACAAATAATGTTGGAAACACAAACTGTTTTGAGATCCTGAGAGAGACCCCCAAGGAGCTGATGGAGGGGACAGCAAGCCAGAAGACGCAGGTGGCAACATAGGGACAGATGCAGCCCACAGGAGCAGGAAATGAACTGGCGCTGGTTCAGGACAGTTCACAAAACCCAGTCACCTACCTTTAGTCATAACAAAAAACTTTCAGAACAAGGGTTTCAAAAATTTCAAAATGGTCCAACTACCGATAGAGCGAGCGCTGCCTCAGCTCAGCTCAGTGGTGCAGAGCTCCTGAATGGGTACACAAAGCTCAAATTACTTATATCATGAAAGAACTGGGTCAAATGGCCCAGAACTATCCAATTAAGGCGGATTGGGCATATTGGGCAATCTGATCACAATAGGGATGCTCAATATCACAGGGCTGAAGGCTGCCACGTCCCAGGCCAAGAAAATTCAGCACCTGCGAAACCCTCCAGCTGACATCCTGGCAATCCAGGAGAGTTACTGCCCGAGGGGGAGGAGCCAGAGTGGACCCAGATGCTCCTCCCAAACTTCTCAACATGGTCCACCCTCTTCGGGTTTGTGATCAAACCAGGCAGGGGCATCACCATCACATCCTTGACTGATCACCTAGGGGGTAGAGTCCAGGCCATCATAACCACCTGGAAGGGAAATCAGTACACCCTAATCAATACTCACACTCCCAACATCTCTAGCGACTGCGCCAACTCCTTCAAAGAGGTGGCTAATTTACCACTACCGGATGACAGCTTCCTCCTAGGGGACATGAACTGTTAGCTTACAAGGGCCACAGATAGATGGACCCCACACATTGATCATCCCCGTGGACACCAGGAACTCGCATCTTTTATGGCTGCATTAGGGGTCATTAATGAATGCCCAAAGGATGAGCCAACCCTTGAGCACATGACAAGGCCACACGTCAGAGAGGGTGAGCTGCTCTTAATGACACATATCGACCTAATCTGTATCCCAGCGACCTTCAATTGCATGGTAGAAAACTTTAAGGCATTTAGTGTCACCCACTCAGACCATAGGCTGGTAAGGATTACCTTGAGGCCAGAGCTGCAGGCACAACCACGCCCAAAATGGGAGAATATTCACCCACAAATCGTAACTAACGCTGACTTCTCCCACTGGTTAGCAGTACAAACCTTGGCTAGTGATGTGAGGGACCTTTCAGCAAAGACCTAATCCAGACCTGGGGATACCTGAAAGATGAAATGGTCAATGCCGTAAAATGTACATCCTCCAGGAGGCACATGGCTGAGGCATCAGCTCTTCAAAGGGCGATCAACCAACAATTACATCTCGAAAGGAATGCCTCCCAAGCGGGCCACAGCACCAATTGGATGAGGGAATGAGTTTGGCAAACCCTCAAGATCTAAGGTTTCAGCAAGTAAGCACAGGAATGGCTCACATTACAGGCGGGAGCAAAATTGGAGGCTGAGGGTGAAAAATCATCCAGATTCTATATGCGTCAGTTCACCGCCTGGAAATCCTGAACCCTATGTGATGCTCTGGCTGCGCAAGATGGCACCATAGCACGCTCCCCAGAGGCGCTAGTGGACATAGCCCATGAATACTACATAAAGTTATCCTTGAACAATGGCGCCTTACCTCAGGACATTGAGTTCTTCCTTGCGAGGGCGAAGCCACCCCCAACCCTAGATACATTGGCCCTCACAGTGCCAATAATGAAGGAGGAGCTCAATGCGGAAATCAAGAGCCTTCCCCAGCGGAAGAGTCCAGGACCTGATGGGATTCTGTACAAACTGATTTTGACATTGCCAGACCTCCTCAGCCACATCCTCCTTGCTGCACTCAACAGATGTTTGGATGAGACCAAGCTGATTCCTGTAGGAGATGAGGCCCTGCTTATTCTCCTTCACAAGAAAGGTGACACACATTCACTTGATAACTGGTGACAAATCTCGCTGATTTTATTCTGAAACCAAACTCCTTCAAAAATCTTGGCACGTCATCTGGATACCATTGGGAAGAACATGATCTCGACAAACTAACATGGTTATGTCCCTGGCAGGAGCATCTGGGACAACATCCACACAGTTACCAATGTCACCAGTCAACCTCTATAGGAGCATTAGTATTCCTAGACCAACAGAAAGCTTACAAGAGAGTGGATTGATCGTACCTACACCATTGCATAGAGAGAGCACACCTGCCATGAAAATTCATCGACTGGGCAATGAAGCAAATGACTATGACAAACATGTCACTTCTAGGCCCTGGATACCAGTCAGCTAAAATCTCACCTCAATGTGGGGTAAGGCAAGGGGACCTGTTGAGCCCCCTGATGTACAAAATTGGCTTTTGACCCAGTGTTGCAGGCTTCAGAGGCAGAGCTGGAAGGCATCAGCATGCGCAGGGCAGCCACCGCTGAAAGCTCTGGCATACACCAACGATGCAGTCAAAGAGATTGCAAGCTCAGAGGACTCTGAGAAACTTGAGTCAATTATCAACCAAGACAAATCTTCTAGCAATGCAAGAATTAAAACAAATCAAGAATGGAGATCTTACCTGTCATTGGTGCAAAAATCAATCAATTAACCCAGAAAAACCTGATCTAAGGTTCGCCAACTGGCCCCAGCCAGAGCCACACTGCCTCCTGTCACTCCCACTCAGCTGGAAATGGTATCTGGTGTGGGTGACAACTGGGCCTTATTTACCTGGCACTGTGGCCATCTAAGAAAGACTGATGTCATGGTTAATGGGAAAAAGCATAAAAAATAGATTATGAGTGCCAAAAAATACATTCAGAAAGTTTGGAAGTTAGATGTATCTCAAAAGTAACGAATCAAGGAGCAAGCTGCTGATATTGACAATGACATCGTCATCACATCAGCTGACCCAAATTTGAATGCAAAAATAAGTTTTGATAAGCAGGTAAGTACCAAAAATTAATTGCAGGTTTCAGAACTCACACAAAAATGATGGAATCAGCATTAGTATTGATGAGCCAAATTGATGTAACCAATTTATCATTTTTACACACAATTCTGATGTCTCAGAATCTAATATAACTTTTTTATATAATTTCACTACATCAATCAATGATTGAGACCTTAATTGCAGGTCTCAGCACATCACTGTGGATGAATTAATCAGTGCTGAATCAGTCAGCCACCCTAACAAAATTAAATTTAGATAATATTATAGACAATTATGATGTCTCAAACACTAATTTAAATGATTCAAGTAATTTAATTTTAATTAGTTTTCTTTCCACTCAGCGTAACTTTCCAAGAAAAATTACATGAATTAATGAAATAAATCGAATTTGCCCATTATAGTTTCACTCCAATGCCCTCGGATTCTCCACTGGCTGCTCCAGCATGGGGCAGCGGTGAAACGCCCCCCACCATTTTCTGTCTGGCAGGAAAACACGCTAGGACTGGTTAACCCAGTCATTCCAAACCTATGGGATAATTTGTTCCACCCAAGGGCCTCGACGCCCACATTGATCATACCCAAGCAGTACCTTGCTTCCCTCTAGTGCTCCCCTGGAGAAACATGTGCTATGGCCTAAGAGTCAAATATGGGAAACTATAGCCATACCACGACCAAGCCATTATCAAAATGGCACAGGTGGTGATGACACACACCAGATTTATAGTTTTTTCGCCCACAAGGGGTATTTTGACCTCAGCTTCACCTGTGAAGCTGATGCTGCCACTGCATCAACTGTGCCCCCGGTATTCCAGGGCACCCCTCTCCCTACAACTCAGAGCCAGCTCCCAGCAGACACCACCTTGGTGGTTCATTTGCTAGTTTGCCCACCCATTTTCCCCCTGAAGTGCTCCACCAGGAGCTGTTGGACAGGTTGGCAGCCTATGGCTCCAACCTCATCTTACAATTTGTGGTCCCAAATGGGGCCACATGACTCGCTGGGCCTCGTACATATGCCACAATCATTTTGAATTTAAAAAAATTGCTGTGTCAATTCCGCCATGCACCATTATTGCCTCAGCGCCTGACCATCCATTTTGGGCCTGTGTCAAGGGCAGGCAGACGATCTGTCCATTATGTTTCAAGTTGGACCACTTGAAACACAAGTGCCCCTCCTTAACCACCTCTGAAAGATCAGATGACCAATCCACTGACCTCCAATCCGCTGCCCACCCTGTACAAGTTCTGGTATGGGGCACAATCCTACCTTCACCACCCCCAAAGCCAGTTGCTGCAGCTGCACTTGCAGCCACAATCAGCCTCCTCCTCACCCCAATGCCACAAACAATCCCTCCAATCAAGTATTGGATTGGATCCCAGTTCAATCCCATGCTTCCTCAATTGTAAAACCAAACCTCAACCGTATGCTGATTCCCCAGTCCAATTCAACCAAAAGTCATGGGAATTATTGGCTGAAATTGAAAATCAGGTTGTTCATTGAAGAACCATCACTGCAAATAGAGCAGTTCATTAATGCAGAATGGGACACTAGATACCCCCCTTGATTATACCCCACAGACAAACAAAATCATTTTGCAGTGATCACCAGCTTGCAGTCAAAGCAGCTGCAACACCAGATTTTCACCCCCTGCGTAAAGCCATCATTAAGTCAGTAGCGATGCTCACAGGCGGAATTTTACCTCCTGTTATCCCCGCAACCTTAACCCCAAAAAGTAAAATCACAGTGAACCAGCTACACAAAAGCGTAAACAATGCTATCCAGAACGTGGCAACTATGGCATTGAATCCAAAAGCAAAAATAACCTGACCACAATTGCCACATTTGTTAAACTCCTAGATGCCCGCATCCAGCTGTAAAAGCTTTAACCAAATATCTCAGTGCCATTTATCTAGCTGGAAATTTCCATGAAATCCCAATTATCAGATATATCAAACCCCATGCCGCAGATGCCCCAACGCCATCACTGTCAGCCATGACACGCACTCTCCTATGGGAGGAAGAAGCTGCTGCTGAAGATGAGCCCCCTGACCCCCTCCCCTTCCACCATAGAGGGATAAGCAGTTTCCGCTGCCCACCTGGTTTGTAGTTTTTTGATGCATTTCACTCAATCCGCTTATTTAGGTATATTGTTTAAACCAAGTAGATATTTTAGTTTCTAATTAATTTGGTTTTCAGAAATGTCCGCCCCCGGTCAGCTTGCCTCAAATAAATATAAATAATCTAATTTTACCAATCAACAGTCAAGACCTTAATTGCAGGTCTCAGACCATCACCAAGTATGACATAATTGGTGACAAATCAATTAGCTAAGCTGCTGAAATCAATTCAAATAATTTTTACAAAATTTTGAAGCCTCAGACACCATATAAAATGATTTAAACATATTAATTACGCCAAAAAAATTTGAACCGTTAATTGCAGGTCTCCATAGATTTCCTGGGATGATGTAACTGGTGGCAAATCGATTACCCAGCCAAATCCACATCTTCTGTACGACTTAATGCGGAAATTAAAAAGAATCAAGGCAAATGGAAGCAATAACTCAAAAATCAAAAATAAATCAAATTAAAGTAAAGTAAATCTATTTGGCAAAATGCATATAGTTCACCAGCATGTAAAGACCACCCCCAACACCCTCCAAAAGCCACAAAAAAACAAAAAACTGGGCAGAATCTGGCCCACATTCAGGGTGGCGCCTTTGTGCGACCCAGTGCAACACCTGGGCATCACCCTGAGCCCCAATGGGCTGGACCTACCCAGGATTGAGGATGGGCTCATCTGGAAGCTCATGTCCTGTATTGCCTACCTCAGCGGATGGCAAATGGGACTCATGGGGTGAGTCATGGTCACAAATTCCCTCCTGCTTCTGATACTCTGGTTCCCAGCGGCAGTCATCTCCTTCTCCTCAGAATTCCATGACTTCATCAGGGCCTTATAGCAGTTGTGGTTGTGGGAAGGCAGAAGAGCCCCAATATGGATAGCCTGCTCCTCAGACCACGAACAGAAGGAGGCCAAGGACTCACTGACCACGTCGCCCAGTCTGATAAAATATTTGGTAAGTGGATAGTTAGAGTGACAAGCCCAACCTTTGAACCAAACCACTGGTCACACGCCACACGCATCAACCTGGCCAGGGACCTCAATCTAGCCAACCCCACAGCACATAACACATTCCTGTCCTACCTGGCAGCCAATCCAAATGCCCATGGCCCACACCAGTCCACGAGCTTCTTTTGTGCGGTACTGAAGACTATCCATCGAGATGTGTGGCTGTTCCCTCTCAGCATCACAAGAAGGCAATGCAGTTGAGGGTTCACAAACCACACCTACACTCAGAAATGCAGGGGCACACGAGTCTCAGTGGTGGAATACCCCACACCAAGAGCATGAACCCTAGCCTGTATTGACCTCCTGGACCATAAATATCAGCCATATGACAAAAAAACTCAATTTTTGGAAATTTGTGAACCTCAATTTACTTCACCCAAAAATTAAGGCTCATGTCTGGCGATGCTTACACAGGGCCTACCAAACAGCTGACTGGTCCAATTCAACCCAAGAATACTGTAAAGTATGTGGTGCAAAAGACACCCTGCTGAATAGGTTGAAAGAGTGCCCAACATCCTGGCTTGCATGGAAACTAGCATGGCCACTGATGGTACCCAACCGCATACCCACCAAGCTCTGTCCAATTTCAAATTTCATGGCACTTAATATTGACTCACCAATCCAAGAATTGCTCTGAGTATTTATTTTGCATTTTCCCTATGAACAATTCACATGATTTATCTTGAAGCAATCCAAATTTTGGCCTTAATCCCATCGATATTCACAATCTTTTTAACGAAAACATAATTAAATAGTTCAATATATGGCTGTTTGGTGAAGTGACTCCATGACGACTTCAGAGGATGGTGCAGAGCTGGCTTCCGCTCCCCTTCCTAACCTTCAACATGGAAATGCAAACCTGTACAACAGCGTAAATTTACTGAGCAGCTCAAGTGAACCCCTCCAACACCACCAGGTCCCATGGGAACACTAGCCATGACATTCTCCCCCAGTAGTCAGGTTTAGGTCACGGCCCCCTTATTTCACTTTCTCCCCCTCTCTCTTTAGTTGGCTATTTGTCCCATGGTCGGCCCACCTCAAATAAAATTATTATTATTATTATTTAAATTTTATTATAAATTTAAATTTATTTGAGATAAGCCAACCAGGGGATGGACAGTACCAATAAAAATAACAACCAAAAACTCAAACCAAACGCCCTAAATGAGTGGCGAAACACCAAAACAAAAAAGGAAAACCTAGCCACCAGGTGTAGCAGTTGTGGACCGCTTACCCCAACATGGCAGATGGGGAAGGGGAGAGGGTATCAGAAAGATCATGAATTTCTTCTTCATTAATGAAGAGATGGACTAAAGCGAGAGCAAAGGGTGTGGGGCATCTGCAGAATGTGGGTTGAGGAAAAATGTAAAAGGGTTAAGCTGTTTGTCAACAAGCTGGGCCTGGAGCACAGCCTCCAGGAATTTGGCAACATGGTGTTCAGCTTGTATGCATGCATTGGGAAGCTGGGAAAATTTAGTTATATTGGCTCTGGTGATGCACGTGGTGTTGGAAAATTCTGCCAGTGTAACAACCTGCTTGACAGCAGATCTGGCGGTTTCCTTTAATCGTTCAATTTCCACCTTTGCAACCTCAGGAAATTGGCAGGGTAAAAGATTTTATGTAGTCCCTCATTAAATTGAGCAACAGATTGTGCTATGGCTTTGCAGAGATGGCGGCTATCAGGAGAGGCCACAGCGGCTTTGGCAAGTTGATGGTCACTCAAAATGGGGTAGTGGTGGGTTTGAGGATATATTTCTTAGGTGGGTATGGGGCATCAAAATCTGAAGGTAGATATGGACCAAATTAATTAGAAAGTCGGGAGGTGGTAAAATTTCCCCAAATCCATTTTCATCCAATATAACCCAGGGATTTTGATTGAGTGTGATTGATTCAGAGGGATGAGGTTTTGGTTGGGCAAGTTTTGGGGCGTTAAATTGGTTGGACTGAATATGGGTCCAAACCTGCTCCTGATTGGGTATATTGTTAGAAACTAAGCCGGCTTGGGCTTTAGTTGCAAAGGTTTTGTTGATTTTTGAGTGTTCAGCTGGAGGGTTTGAGGGCAGCCAAAATCCCCACTCAAATGTTGATTGTGCAGCCCCATGTGTGGGCTTGGCGGATTCCTCTTGTTCTGAATTTTAGCTACAGTTTTTTTTTGAATAATATAACTCATGGAAGAGGGGACAAATGGTGCTGACGTTGTCAACATGAGCCCAAAAGAAGTGATCAGGTGCAGAGGGGATATGGGCACATGGAGGGATGTGCTGGGCTACGGTTGGCTGGTGGGGGGTAATGGTGGTTATTGCCCATGGTGCTGCTAACCGCTCAGCACCACTTGGGACCAGGAAGTGGAGGATGGGGTTTGTACCATATTTGGATAGCCCCATCATCAGTTCTCCATAGAGTGTTGGAGGTGGAGGGTGCGAAGGAAGGTTTGCAAAGGTCACCACCATTGTGGTGTTATTGGGGAGGCATGTATGGGTTGTGAAAACAGGAGTGTTTCTATATATTAAGGGCATAGATGCTGCATCAGCTGCGTCCTCTTCAGTGGGAAATCTATATCAAAATAGCCCTTATAAGGGCGCAAGTCAATAAATCCTGCTGGTGAAAACATGGATGTTGCCAGATCAATTATTGCTTTGTCAGCATATGGGAAGAGATGCCCATATTCGACTTGGAGGCAAAAGTGAATATTGGATTGGGTAGGGTAAGTGGGTGGGGGGTTGGATGGACTCGCGCTAAGTGTAATGATAAGTCCTTTGAAGGGACAAATCGGCCTGATGCATTAGGCGGACTGGATGAGCCAGTTCACATGAGTTTGCCTACAGGGCAGAAAATGCTAGCAGGTGGAGCGCTGCTGCCCCACGCTGGGGCAGCAGGTGGCGGATCTGCTGACATAAAATGAAAACTGATATGGTTGATGTGATGATGGAAAATTTAATGGATGCTTTTTTAAATAAAGTTGCTCAAAAGTGATGTCAAGCGGAAAGAAAGCTACCTATTATTATTATTATTGCTTTTCTTTCTCTTAAGTGTCACTTTTATTTAGCGAAGGAAGATTCAAGTTGAACTCAAACATTCAAAATCAGTATAGAAGGATAAGATGCACAATTTTCAATCAGAAGTACTGGATGAACATCGCAAAGTGTGGAGATTCCACCAACATGTTGTTCCCCAAGGGCATTAAATGCTCTCATAAGGAGCTCCTGGTAAGCCATGTGAACCAGACCAAATGACAAATGCAAGTCCCTACCGAAGTGTACCTGAAATTACTGCACCAGCGCATGATTTATATTAATATCCGTCATTCACTCCCCTCCTCCCCTGTTAAGCATGGGGTTAGAGTGAAGTTTAGGGGTCAAGAACCTTGAGATCTTGTTGGCGATCACAGAAAAAAGAAAATTTTATTTTGAAAACGCCGACTATATTAAGCAAGAATTCTGTCAAGGATTCATAGATATTGGCTTCACCAGTGTGGAGTAGGCAGACGCCATGGCAAAGGTCATCATCAAGGCAACCATCAAAGGTGTGTCTCACTGCGTCAAGGTACACCGTACCTGCTGGAGTAAGGAGAATGATCTTTTCATCTCCTTTGAAGATCTTCCAACTGATCTCCCTGTGACTTCATGAAGTGGAGCTAATTAAAGGCCTTGAGGAGTATGGAATAGTGAAGCAGTTGTAGCTGCAGTGCTTCCACCTCATGCTAGAATTCTGCAGCGGAAAGGCAATCGCAGTTATTGACCCCAAACCTAAAGTAGAAGCTGATCCTAACCTAATTTCACGTGTTGCACAGTTCATCTTGCCAGAAGGACAAGTATCTGACCCCCTTAAGGTCACCCTATAGAAGGATCCTCCCATCTGCCAGCACTGCCAGGCGCTTGGGCATCAGGCCCATAAATGCCCTTCTGTACGCAAGCAGCATGAGGAGGAAGACCCTGAGGAAATGGACGAAAATGACAAAAATATCAGTAAACTTCATGTAGCAACAACCCCATTCAATTGAAGGGGAACATGGCGAGTATCAGATCGTCAAACTGGTCACCGCCAAATAATGCAAAGCAGATGAGAAAGCAAAGAGATGAGCTGAGGCCAGAGCGAGGGCCTAGGAAGAAAAAGTTAATCTGATCCCAGAAGCAAATAATATTAGAAACAAAAACCGTTTTGAGATCCTGAGAGATACCCCCAAGGAGTTGAAGGAGGGGACAGCAAACCAGCAGATACAGGTGGCAACACAGGGACAGATGCAGCCCATGGTAGTGGTAAATGGACTAGCACTGGTTCAGGCCGGAGTTCACAACTCTAGTCACCTACCTGTAGTCTCAATGAAAACTTTTCAGAACAAGGGTTACAAAAATTTTCAAATGGTCCAACTACTGATAGAGCGAGCGTTGCCTCAGCTCAGCTCAGCTCAGTGGCGCAGAGCTCCAAACAGGTACTCGAAGCTCAAATTGCTTAGTTTGTGATAGAACTGGGTCAAATGGCTAGGAACTATCCAATTAAGGTGGATTGTCCAGATCAGGTAGACTGATCACAATAGGGATGTTCAATATCACAGGGCTGAAGGCCACCACGTCACAGGCCAAGAAAATTCAGCACCTGCGAAACCCTCCAGCTGACATCCTGGTAATCCAGGAGAGTTACTGCCCGAGGGGGAGGAGCCAGAGTGGACCCAGATGCTCCTCCCAAACTTCTCAACATGGTCCACCCTCTTCGGGTTTGTGATCAAACCAGGCAGGGGCATCACCATCACATCCTTGACTGATCACCTAGGGGGTAGAGTCCAGGCCATCATAACCACCTGGAAGGGAAATCAGTACACCCTAGTCAATACTCACACTCCCAACATCTCTAGAGACTGCGCCAACTCCTTCAAAGAGGTGGCTAATTTACCACTACCGGATGACAGCTTCCTCCTAGGGGACATGAACTGTTAGCTTACAAGGGCCACAGATAGATGGACCCCACACATTGATCATCCCCGTGGACACCAGGAACTCGCATCTCTTATGGCTGCATTAGGGGTCATTAATGAATGCCCAAAGGATGAGCCAACCCTTGAGCACATGACAAGACCACACGTCAGAGAGGGTGAGCTGCTCTTAATGACACATATCGACCTAATCTGTATCCCAGCGACCTTCAATCGCATTGTAGAAAACTTCAAGGCAGTTAGTATCACCCACTCAGAACATTAGTTCGTAAGGATTACCTTGAGGTCAGAGCTGCAGGCACAGCCACGCCCAAAATGGGGGAAGATTCACCCACAAACCATAGCTAACGCTGACTTCGCCCACTGGTTAGCAGTACAAACCCTGGCTAGCGATGTGAGGGACCCCTCAGCAAAGACCCAATCCAGACCTGGGGACGCCTGAAAGCTGAAATGGTCACCGCCGCAAAATGTACATCCTCCAGGAGGCATGTGGCCAAGGCATCGGAGCTCTAAAGGGTGATCAGCCAACAAGTACATCTTGAGAGAAATGCCTTCAGCGGGCCAAAGCACCAATTGGATGAGGGAATGGGTTTGGTAACCTCAAGATCTAAGGTTTCAGCAAGTAAGCACAGGAATGGCTCGCATTACAAGCAGGAGCGAAAGTGGTGGCTGAGGGTGAAAAATCATCTAAATTCTTCATGCGTCAGTTCACCGCCTGGAAATCCTGAACCCTATGTGATGCTCTGGCTGCGCAAGATGGTACCATAGCACACTCACCAGAGGCACTAGCGGCCATAGCCTATGAATAATACACAAAGTTATACTCAAAAAAAGGGCGCCTTACCTCAGGACATTGAGTCCTTCCTTGCAAGGGTGGAGCCACCCCCAGCCCTGGACACATAGGCCCTCACAGCACCGATAACAAAGGAGGAACTCAAAGCAGCAATCAAGAGACTTCCCCAGTGGAAGAGCCTAGGACCTGATGGGATTCTGTATGAACTGATTACGACATTGCCAGACCTCCTCAGCCACATCCTCCTTGCTGCACTCAACAGATGTTTGGATGAGACCAAGCTGATGCCTGGGGGGAACAAAGCCCTGCTGGTTCTCCTTCACAAGAAAGGTGACACACATTCACTTGATAACTGGTGACAAATCTCGCTGATTAATTCTGAAACCAAACTGCTTTCAAAAATCTTGGCACGTCATATGGATACCATTGGGAAGAACATGATCTCAAAAAACCAACATGGTTATGTCCCCAGCAGGAGCATCTGGGACAACATCCATACGGTAGCCAAAGTCCCCAGTTGAACTCTAGTGGAGCATTAGTATTCCTAGACCAACAGAAAGCTTACAAGAGGGTAGACTGGTCATACCTACATCTTTGCATGGAGAGAACTCACCTGCCACAAAAATTCATCAACTAGGATATGAAGTAAATGACGATGACAAAAATTTCAGTTCTAGGCCCTGGATTCCAGTCAGCCAAAATCTCACCTTAATGCGGGGTGAGGCAAAGGGAATTTTAAGCCCCCTGTTGTACAACCTGGCTTTTGACCTAGTGTTGTGGGCGGCTGAGGAAGAGCTGGAAGGCATCAGCATGTGCCAGCAGCCTTCGCTGAAAGCTCTGGCATACACTGATGATGCAGTAATAGGAATTGCAAGCTCAGAGAACTTGTAGAATTTTAAGTCAATCATCTGCTAATACAAGTCAACTAGTAATGCAAGAATTAATAAATTGAAACAGAGATCTTACCTGTCAGTGACACTAAAATCACCCCAACCAAAAAACTGGGGTGGCGAAACTCAAACCAGGGTTTTCCAACTGGCCCCAGCAAGAGCCACCCTGCCACCTGACACCCCCACTCAGCCAGAAATGTTAGCTGGGGTGGGTGACAACTGGGCCTTATATACCTGGCACTGTGGACGTCCGAGGAAGATTGACATCATGGTGAGTCAGAAGAAGCAAAACAAAACAAATTGTAATATCTAAAATATGCATACAGAAAATGAAAAAGTCAGATTGGTCTTAGATGTGACAAATCAGGAGCCAGCTTTCAATGTCAATAATGACGTCATCGTTTCATCAGCAGACCTGAATTTAAATGAAAAGTCAGTTTTTGAAAGCAGTAAGCGATACTATTAATTACAGGATATAGAATTCACCCAAAAATGATGGAGTTGGCAGTGAGTCAAATGGCTGAAATGATGAAATCGATTCAAAAAATCTAATGTTAAACACCAAAGTTTCTAGCATTAAGTCAAACGACTTAAACAATTTAATACAGCAAATCAAAAACTGAGACCTTAATTACAGTCTCAGATCACCACCAAGTATGATGTAATCAGTGATGGATCAACCAGCCGTTCTGACAAAAAAATCTTTCAGACAATATAATGCACAATTTTGATGTCTCAGAAACTAATTCAAAAAATAATTTAATTTAAACTTAAAGATTTACAATTTAACCTTAATTTAAGGTCTCAATACTTTGCCTAAAATGACGTATTTGGTGACAAATCAGGTGATAGCCCTAACAAAATCATCTGTGAAAATCTAATGCGTAATTTGAAGTCTCAGAATTCAATTTAAACAATTCAAGTAATTTACTTTCACTAATTAACAGTTGAAACCTTAATTGTCAGTCCCAAATCATCACCATGGATGATGTAACTGGCAACAAATTGACTTTCTGCCCAAAAATATAATTTAAATAATTAAGGAGGAATCCAAGTTTATTTGAGGCGAAGCAAAGAAATAATTCAAAAAATACATTAAGCCCAGTTTAAAGAAAATTTATTTGGCAAAATGCACACAATTCGCCAGTACTCAAGGACCACCCCCACCACCCACCAAGATCCACAAAACATAAAAAACTGAGCAGAATCTGGGTCCCGTTCATGTTGATGCCTTCAGGCAGCACAGTGAAACACCTGGGCATCACCCTGAACCCCAATGGGCCAGACCTGTCTGGGAATGAGTGTGGGCTCATTTGGAAGCTCGCATCCATGCATTACCTCCCTCAGAGGGAGGCAAATGGGACTTATAGGGCAAGTTGCAGTTGCAAATTCCCTCCTTCTTCCAATCCTCTGTTCCCAGCTGCAGTTTTCCCCTTCTCCTCAAACTTCCCATGACCGCATCAGGTCCTTACTGCAGTCATGGTTGTGGGAAGGCAGAAGAGCCCCAATACAAATAGTACCACTTCAAAAAATAAGAACAGAAGGAGGCCTAGGCCTCACTGCCCATGTCACTCAATCTAATGAAATATTCAGTAAGTGGATAGTTATAGTGACAAGACCAATCCCTGAGCCAAACCACTTGTCGCATGCTGCACAAATTAACCTGGCTTGAGACATCAAACTAGCAAACCCCAAACTGCAAAAAACCCTCCTGTCCTACCTGGTGGCCAATCCAAATGCCCAAGGTCCACACCAATTTTAGAACTTCTCCTGTGTGGTACTGAAGATCATCCGTTGGTATGAGCGACTTTTCCCTCTCATCATCATGGGGGGCCAATGCAGCTGAGGGATTTAAAATCACACCTACACTATGGAACGTAGGGGCACACAAGTCTCAGTGGAGGATTACCCCCCATCAAGAGCCCAAACCCTAGCCCATATTAAGCTCCTAGACCAAAATGTAACCATACAATGAAAAAACTCAGAAAAAATTTAGAAATTCATGATACACGATTTACTTCATCCAAAAATTAGGGTGCACATCTGGTGATTCTTACCTAGGGCCTACTAAACAGCTGACTGTTCCAACTCAACCCAGGAACATTGTAAATTATGTGGCACAAAAGACACCCGGTTGCACATGTTGAAAGAGTGTTCAGCGGTCTGACTTGTATGGAAATTAGTAAGCCACTGATGGCACCCAACTACATATCCACCAAACTCTGCCAATCACAAATCTTATGGCATTTAATATTTACTCACCCATCTCAGAATTGCTCTGAGTGGCCATTTTTGCATTTTCTCTATGGACAATTCACATATTTTTCTCTCTTAAAATCATCACTTTTTAAATCAAAATTGAACAGAACAAGAATTGAGAGAGCATCCAACTTCCAGTGCACACTGCAACTATAGAGCAGTGATCCACGGCAAATACCCAAGTGTAGGGAAGTCAATCCATCCATCTGTGCACAGCACATAGAAATGGACGACTTGCCTGCGCCAATATCTAATAATAATAATAATAAAACTAAGGATGCCAAGATTGACATACCATCTGACAAACTTCCCGCTGGCCCAGTCCACCACACAACTTATATGAGGAAGGGCTGATCAACCCATGTACATTGAATAACAATCTGATGACACAAACAACAACGAAACATGCAAATGCTTGAAGGGTCATGGTGTCATTGCAACTAGCGCAGCGCAGATAAAGGGGCTGACTCCCCTGGATTGGTGGCCGCTGACAACCAGATGACAGGAGATACCCTCAGGGAGTGAAGCCTGATGCTGAGAACATCGGTGTTGGTAATATTCCCCACTGAACCTCAACCAGTAGAGGGGACTGGGGCCTCATAGGGTAAGAAAATTTTTGTGGTAAAAACAAAAAACCCAGATGAAGTATTGGTTGGATCTAAAGCTGACTCAGATTTGATTAACGAAAATCTGCAGCTCAAATTCAACTGAGCAACAACATGAAAAGTTTTTCGCTGACACATAAAAAACTTCCCAAATACACTCAAAGTATTTGAGTAAAGAAGAAGTCGGGCACCAGTTCTGACAAGGCCCAGTCAGGGGGAGCAAACGGTCCCTAACTAAAATAAATCTAGCAACCTGAGCAAATCATCTGGCATGATCCCTGATACACCATTGGGCGCAATCCCCAACAAATTCATGTCGACAGGGGGGTCTAGCACAACTAAGAATCAATGGCTGATCCCAAATGGACCATTGGAAACAAACCCTGACAAATTTAAGCCGTCTGAGGGGATTAGATTAACACAAAGCCAATTGATGAACCAATGTAAACCATCAGGGACCAACCCTGACTTGGGTGAAGCTATGTCAGGGACCAAATCTGAGGGATCAGACACTCGAGAAAATTTGGCAAAAAAACTAAAAGTACTACCAGAAGGGGCCAATACCCTGACAGCGGTCATGTTGGAGGCCAGGGCCCCAGTGAAATATACCTTGATTCAGTCAGACATATTGGAGTGTTGTGGCGTGTCTGCCCATAAAGTCAAACAATAGGAGGCCTTCCAGTTCCCATACTCTACGGTGACTCAGTGGGTCTCCAAAAGTATCAAACCAGCCATCACAACTATGTGGTGAGTCTACAAGTTTTCCGCCGGTGCAGCCAAATGCTGGCTCAATACCCAAATCTCGATTGACATGGCAGTACTTTTTCAAAGCATCACGAGTTCAGATTAAAGAAGCCCTAGAATGGATGTAAATCCCAGTGGAGAACAAGGTGATTGAGGCCGCAATCCATGAAGATTATAAAACTGGCGGACGTGAAGGCCTGGATGGATGTTGGCATCAACCTTTTAAATGCGATGGAGTATAACAAGGCAGGCATTACAGCACAATACGCCCAAGCCATTGGGAGCTCAGGTCTTAACCCAACAGAATTAGCCAAATAAGCGAAACGATTCCTGAATGCCTTAAATGCCCTTGAATGGACCTGACACACCATTCAAGTAGACGTGGCACTGGAATGGTATAATACCACATTCTACCCAGAGGAGGCACTACCATGGTTCACAGCCAGGTTCAAGGCCACCGAGGCCCTACACTGGTCAAACACCCAAATCCCCCCAGCCACTTTATCAGACCTGATGATTGAAGGCTGGACGAAGGAAAAAGCAGTGGAATGGGGACCTTTCTGGGATTGGTCACCAGAAAAGGCCATCAACTGGTCCGCAAATGGATTCACACCAATGGAAATGAGGTACTGGTTCCAAGCGGGGGCCAGTATGGACCTATTGCGCGAATGGGCAGAGCTGGGGGTGACTAAACTGATTTACAAAACCCTTAGAGGCTGATCCTTCCTGATCAAAAAGTGGAAAATCTGGCGTGACATTGCAACACTCGCCAAAGCTGCAGACTGGGATGCAGAGGGGTTCATCCCTGTGTCAGACCAACTGTGGATGGAACACGAGATTTCACCACAGGTGGCAACAGCGATGAAAGGGGTCACAACCCAAGGCTCGGGATGAGAATGGCTAAAAGTGGTGATCCACATCAAAACCTTCCTAATTTGGAAGCAATCATTCCTGGAACCATCGCTAGTGGTCACATATGCCGCCAAAGGTTTCACCCCCTCCAAAGCGTTCCAATGGAGTGAGGTGGGAGTTCCGGCAGCTGAGGCATGAGTATTTACAGATGGGGGCTGGAATAGTGTCACAGTAAGGTACTGGTGCCAATGTAGCTCAGTTATGCTGGAGGTCCTTCAAATATACTTCCACCCAATGTGTGGCCTGGACTCCGCCTTAAAGTGGTACTGTTTGGGGATCTCACTGATGGATGCCCTCGAGTGGCAAAGCCTAGAGATTGGAGCACAAAATGGCTAAAAATATCAGCTGTCTAGGTATCAGCATTCATCAGATCAAAGCGTTTCTCAACTGGGGGTACAGCCTTGATGAATTGGTAAGCTGAATATTGAAAGGGAAGTTTACATCAAAGTACCCAGAGCAAGTGCAGAGACAAAATCCTAAAGTGCAGTGGCAGCGCATACCAATGACAACACCTGGAATGGATCAGGGAGCTACATTGAGTATATCTGTCAGTTGATCAACGAGGGCTTTACAGACTGCCAGGCACTGAAATTGTACCTAAAGGATGCTATCCGAATCCACATGCAGCTAGTGGAGGAGGAATGGTCCGACTTTATATTGTCAATTTATCAGGAACTTAACGAAGTCCTATCTGGAGGGGACTTTGATCACCACTGGGTACCCAACTGAGGATATATAGATATAGCGATTCCAGGCGAATTGGACCGCAAGAAACTACTTGAAATTGGCATCAAATACAAGGGGATTTATCTGCAAATGAAGCCAACCAGATACGCCAACCAAACCACAAGGTGGGTAACCTTCCAGAATCTCCCTACCAATCACGAATGGGAGTGGGTACACGAAGCAATCTGGACCAGATTATTGTACTATGGGGAAGTACAAGAGGTTTGGCAAGCCAGTGGCAATTACATCGCAAAGCGCCTCCACCCTAGGAAGTAGAAGCGCTTTACAAACCAGCACCCTGGATGAAGCCAAAATAAAATAGCCCTACCCTAATTCATCTGCCTGCTCAGCCTCAACAGGGCAGTATGCGTCAAACAGGAAGATGTCAAACAAGTGTGCCAGTTCTGTTACCAGACTAGCCACACAATGGCTCAATGCCATCACCATAAAGGTAAAACTACTCGCAACTACAATATGACCCCATCGAGGGGATCACCAAGGTTGGTACCAAGACTTTCCTCCACTTGAAAGCCAGAGAATGGAACCCGCGCAACCTAACGGAGGTAGCAGACATGAAACACCAACAACAAGAATCGGACTTGTCACACAGGGAAGCATGGGAACAAGAAGTAGCCAAGCAACCCAAAGCGGATGACAAGGCATTTATAATTCCAAACCATGAATCTGACACAATGGATGAGGGAACAGAACCTGGACCAGCAGAGTAACGTCCAACCCAAGCGGAATGGACAGTCTGCAAGGAGGAAAGATGGCAGAAGGCGAACCCAAAGAAGTCCCCTAGAAGGGATGGATTCAGGAAGCCAAAAAATCGAAATTGAAGCCCAACAAGCTGAAAGCAAATAATAAATTGAATCAGAAGTCATTAGCAAACAAACCTGAGGTGGCCAGCAATAATCAGCAGATGCGACAAAATCAGCAAAGTCAACTGGACAATCACCAACTAAAAAATTGAGTTCTGCCACTAAATCAAATGAAGGGGTGAGAATCTGAATGATGGATGAGGGGGAATCTGCCGCTCTACCAGCAGGGGACAAGGGGCACCCAGACCTGATCATAAAACCATCCCCATTATCCATTGATATGGAGACGGGGATGGTGACCAAATTTCCAGTACACAGGATGCCTGGGAATATATTACCAGTCTCAACCAACTGACTCCAAAAACCGAATAATACACCCTGCCAACCATCAACGCCATCATCATCTACCAACCAGACCTCAGTACATGACTCAATCCACAATTTAGACAATGCTAAACCTCATACCTGTGGGTTAGGCAGCCAGAAATGAGGATAGCAACCACAAATGCTTGGGGATGGCAAGCATACAAACGAGGAGGAGGAAGATGTACCATTCAAAAACTAGTAATAATATTGACCTAATTTTCACATGGTCCTGCCAAATAGGCTACCAAGCCCTCTGGATGGACCATGTGGCGATTGTTGCAATGGACAAGAAAATAGACCTGGAATTTGTGGAGGAAACTCACGCTGGAAGGATCTTGATAGCAATGGCTACAAATAAAGAAACTAGCAAGAGAATACAAAAGGTAGAAGTCTACGCCCCACCAAAGCTCCATGAAAACAGTATCTTTTGGAAATTGTTAGTGGAAGCGCCATATGAAGCAATGAAAGTATTAGCAGGAGACCTGAACTGTTGAAAAATGCGAGCTGGGATACATTTTTAATGAGAGAACGTCCTAACAGAATGGCCGATGAGATTCTGGATTAACTAGTCAAAACAGTGATGTGCCTAATTATTGATGAAGAGGACGATGACCTGGACAACTTAAATTGATAGTCATATGACGCCACTGGATCCCCACTGTCAGGATCACATTTATACTGCATCCTAGTATCATTGGATCTCAAGGCTTTGATAACCAACAGCGAGGTTAGCATAAATGCTGAAAGTGACCACATGGTCATCCGTGTGGATCTCAATCTGGATGAACCCCCAAGGAACCGCGAATGGCAACTGGCACCAGCCACGCTGAGAGATGGGGAATGGCGCCGAAAGATTGATGCATGACTGGATTGACTGGTAGCATATCTGGACAGCCGCCCGGAGTTGAACCCACTAGAATGATGGACTCTGATCAAAGTGAAACTGAAGCATGATAGCATGAAGCTTGAAAAAGCAACCTCCTATAAGTGAACTGCCACTGTGAAGCAGCTGAAGTCTAAATTAGAAAGGATGAGGCTCACCTGGTGGGACA